>WEKX01026513.1:67504-77679 GCA_013390025.1 Pitta sordida | reverse complement strand
CGCTGCCCGGGGCTCTCCCCGCTTCTCCGGCGGGTGGGGGACGGGTGCTCCCGGCCCGGGGCTCGCTGCTGTCCGGGGCCCCTCTGCCTTTGGGATCAGGAGCAGCTGCGTCTCCCCCGCCGCCGGTTCCGGCTCTCGGGGCGTCTGGACGTGGCGCAGCAGCTTTGGGGCTCATCCTGCACAGGGACACCCCCTGCACCCCCCCGGAGACGCCTCCGGGCCAGGGTGTCTGCTGGGCTGCGTTTAGGTTGGGCATCGGGAGGAATTTCTTCACAGAAGGGGTGGTCAGACATTGGAATGGGCTGCCCAGGGTATCGCCGCTCCTGGGGGTGTTCAGGGAAAGGCTGGACATGGCACACAAGTGCCGCGGTGTAGGTGACACGGTGGTGTTTGGTCAGGCGTTGGGCTTGATGATCTCAGAGGTCTTTTCCAGTCTAAGTGATTCTGTGATTTTGTGTGTAAAGAGAACGGAGGCCCAGTGGTCCCGAAGCCAGAACCCTGGAGCAGGCCAGGGGGGCTTAAACCCATCACAGGGGCTGCCCCTGTCCCTCTGCCAGCTTCCCCCAGGGAGAGCCCCGGGCACAACCCCCCAGCCCTTGGGGCCGGGCAGGGTGAGGAGCTGCCCTGGCAGGCCCTGGGCTGTGCTCACTGTGCCAGGCTGGGCCTGGGGCCGCATCCCAAGAGCCCTGATGGAGCCCTCAGATGAGCTGTGGAGATGTGTGGGAGGCCTGCACTTATATCCTGAGGATTTTGGCCTGTCTGGTCCCTTTTACTAGAAGTGGTTCCATATGTGTGAGATTTACAGGGAAAGAAACAACAGCTTCTTTCAGCTCGTCTTTTCTTTAGGCTGGTATGATTTATCAAGAGAAGATACAACTATGCCCCAACTATGCTTTCCTTATGCTCCCTGTGCTGCACTGATACTGATACAGACATGTGAGCCAGCCTAGGAAAATGTCCAAGCTGATAATTAACTACAAATACCTTTTTTAATAATGCTAGAATTCCCCAGCCTTGGTACTAGATTCATTATGTCCTGCTGCATTTGTTTTACCCAAGTTTGCAAACTTGCCAAACTGGGACATTTATTTATTTTTTAATAGTAGTTAGTGTAGGCAAGGATTAAGTTTAGGTTTGGTAATGATAGACTTAAAATCTTCATGTGTCAAAACACGGCATTAATATAATTTCTCTAAGCTCTAAAACATCATTCGAAAATACGTTTTTGTAAAACTAGACTGAGTTACTTATATTTCTTGTTGTTATGCCCTTGGATTCCCACTGCCCCTCCTCACAATCCAAATTTAATTTTAAAAATGGATTTCAGCTTGTAAGTCTCTTCTAAGCATTGTTAGTCCAAAAACTAATTGGCTCTACCTTTTAAAAGTGGTTACTGACGTGGATAAGATTTTTATCTATAAGGAAGTAGCTAATTTAAATGATTGCAGCAGCAGGAGGTATTAACTGTACCTTGCAGAAATGTTATGCAATTGAAGACATCACTGGCTTGGAAGAAACATGAACCAAAACACTGCACTGAGTTCAGCAACTGATTCCCGTATTAAAGGAGCAAAGTTGTGACAAATCTGTTTATCTTGTAGATCATTCTTTGTTCAGCAGAGGAGCATAAATTTATGCCACTTAAAGCACGTTTCTTTGGGATATTTAGCAAATGAAAGATAGTGGCCTGAAAGGTGCTGCTGGATGACCAACATCCACTAGGCAGATGCCAAACATAACAAAGAATAATATACCAGTTAGAAAAACTGTTTTGTAGAAGCCACGGGTTTGCTAATGTCTTGTCTTGTGATCATGCCTTGATGTAGAGCTGTCCTGTTTGGAGTCATGCACTCTTATCTTTCCTGGTTCAGGTGCAGGTTTAGCCATTCTCTGATGTGGGACTGAACTGGCATGGCCTGGCCACGTCCACCCGATGGAAGGCTCAGGCCTTAGAGGAAAATAATTGCTTTGAAGTAATTCATAGGATATCTTAGAGATGACAGAAATACTGATGTTTTCCTTTAGTGGATACTCAAGGGAGAATTCACATGGCTTTTTTTTTTTTTTAATTGTAAAATCCACCTCTTTTGGTGAGTGTCCCTGCCTCTCACGCAGGAGACCAGGGTTGATTCCTACCAGGGAGGCAGTGGTGCTGTTTGAGAGTTGGACTCGATGATCCTTGTGGGTCCCTTCCAACTCAGAATATTCTGTGATTCTGTGAGTCTGGTTGTGCCAGTGTACCTGGGACAGGCTAACTCCCAAATTTTGCAGGATAGTAGCTGGTCCAGGGCAAAACTGTTGCAAGCATTGCTACTGTTGTAGGAGTAGGGCAGTGGGGAAGACGGGATAATGCAGATGACACATGGCCCTTGTGGGGGTTAATTTACTCAAATAACCATAACCTAAGTGTTTTCTACAGTGAGGTTTTCAAGAAAACCCTCTCTGTGAAGTCCCATCTCCATTGTGAGGAAAACTCTTCTTTTACTAGCTTAAGTGGAAAATAAGGCTGAAGGAAATGCTGCCTTATTTATTAAGATTTGCTAGTCTGATACCTTTTTTTCCTGATACTGAACTTTTCCTCTCTGCTTTTGCTAGTCTGCCAGTTGTGTCAGACTTCAATATGTTATGTGGAGGATCAGCTGCTATTTCAGAGCGAGCTCCTACTGTCAGCTAAAGAGCAGGAAAGCACAGAAAGATTTTTTTGTTACTGTCAGATGAACATTAATGTATGATTAGGTTTTTGAGTATGAAAGATGATTATGAAGGCAAGAGAACATTTTGTTTTCTAACACCTGGAGTTCCTATACAAGCTTCTTTGAGAAGGCTTTAAAAGTTAACTAAAACTATTTTTATGGGAACTGTTTCTTTCACAACAGTGTAATGATTGTATGCTGCCACAGCAGTGTTTGATACAGCCCTCCAGCTGGAGAGCACCCTACTTCAGTTCTCAAATTAAAATGAGGGCTGTGCTGAGCCGTCATCTCTGTTTTTTTTCAGAAAATGTCAGCTTACTGTTCAAGCTGTACTGCCTCACAGTGATGACCCTGGTGGCTGCGACCTACACGGTGGCACTGCGATACACGAGGACAGTGGGGACAGAACTCTACTTCTCAACGACGGCCGTGTGCATCACTGAAGTTATCAAGCTGTTCTTGAGCGTGGGCATCTTGGCTAAGTAAGTGTGGGAATGCTAATCTGTCCTTTGAAAATGGGTCCTTGCTTCTAACCTCAGATTGCCAGATACTGAAGTACAGATACCGTTGATAATGTGGCTGGATAATCATGCTGTGGAAGGGTAATTTTAGACTGGGTTAGAGACCTCCTCAACTGAAACTGCTTTGCAAATAGCATGGTATTCAGGTGTGTCCTTTCTGCTTGTTTCCTGGTTTTGTATGTAGTTCAGAATGTCAGTGTGGATTATCCACGATGTTTTGAGTCTTTAAAATGTTGGTGTAGATGGAAGTTGGGCTGTGAGCCGTTGTCTGCTAAGTTACATAAAATTTTAATGTTCTTACCCATGAACTATGTGTATTCCCAAACAATGTTTTGCTGTCTCTATTAATCTGGCAAAGCAATGCTGAAAGACTGTGGACAGAAAATATCGGAGTTTCTATAATCCCAGACTGCTGCTAAGAACTAGAACTTCAGTCCACATGTGAGCATCTGAAGTAGGGAGGACATCAATCTGCTGTCTCTCCTCTCAGCTTCCCTGTGCTACATCCTTCTTAGGAAGGATATTCTGGATTTCTCCAAAAGCCCAGTTCTTGCTGTTTTGGTAGAATTTGTTCTTTTTAGCACCTCTGTCTGTCTTGTTAGGGCCTTTTGGTACATCAGAAGGCCGGTTGTTATGTGCTAGAGGATCATGAAGTCACATGATGTACTTCAGATTTTCATCAGATTTTTTCCGCTTAATATCCAAATGGCATTTTACTTGCTTTAGAGACGAGACAATATTTGAATTTGGCAAGGCACCTGTGGCAAACTGCCATCTGTTTAACCCTTCATTAAATGGAATGTGTTAGAAAAGACAAGTGTGACCAGTGGTGAATTGTACACCCTGGGTTTCTCGCTCTGCCAGCTCAAAATGCTGGCACACGGTTGTGCTGTGGTTCCTACTGTTGTGGGCTGCGTGGATCCCACCTGCTCTCTAGAGACTGTAGCAGCCCATGTTTCCCAGCAGTGAGGGACCTGTGGGTGGCATTTGGTAGCCTCACCTGTGTGTGTAATTTGTCACATCTTGTGCACCCGGGCTGTGTACAGTATAGCAGAGAAGCCTATGTCAGCAGTGTAAGCAACCCTTTTGTTAAGGCTCTGTAATATGGTGTTCATTAAATGTATGAATGGTCTTTTTGCTTGAAATAATTAAAATCAAAATTAATTTTCACTCGGAAAGGAGTCTGTTATGTTTATGTTTTTAGAACAGCCAAAAATCCATGTAGCCCATCATCCTCCCATTGGTGGCAGCCAGCAGAGGATGCTTGGAACAGAAGTGTGGACAACAGGGCAAGCAGAGGCTGAGCTTTCCTTAGCTGGGAGCAGAAGCTTATGGATTGCCCGTCCTACAGATGGGCATCTACATCACTACAGATATGTGTTTTCATCTCTCATTTATTTTCTGGTTTAATTTTTCTGTGATCGTGATTCTACCCATCCCTACAGCATTGCCAGTGTTGTTGTATCTCTTTTGAAACAGGATGTGGGGCTGCATGCTGTGTTCAGGATGAGAACATGCTGTGGTGTTAAGCAGAGGGGTGAAGGTGCTTTCTGTCTTGGCGCAGGTTCCTTTGCTAAGGATTCATGGCATTCTGCTCATTTCTCTCAAAACACCTGGACCCTGAGCTGGCACCATTGGGGAGCCACTTGTGTCTTTTCTACAGGTGCCCATGACAAGATCAGATAGTTGCTGTATTTAGGGGTTGTAATTTCCTATGGCTTTTTCTTGACAACTGAGCTTTGTTCACCAATTAAAATGGGAAAGATCTGATTCACTGAGTTGTTCAGAAGTTACAGTATCTTTTCTGACCTAGTCAGCTAGTGGGGGTTTTCTGTCCACGATCAAGAGAGAGATGGGCATCAGCAGGCACCATTTATCAGGATGTGTTCACCTCTTCCTGGTAGGGTGTCTCACATGCTGGTGGGTCCTGTTGCTGTCCAGGTAACTGAGCTGTTTCTCAGATGGCAAAGGATCTGGAGAATTCTCCTCAGTGTAGTGAGGGACTCTTTGGCAACTGTTGAAATTTTCCTTTCCTTTTATCCTAACCAATTTGTCACACCCAAGGCAAGGTGCCTTTGTAGTGTAATAACTCTGTTTTTTCTGTACAGCAGGATACATTTAGGTGTTCACCTTTTCTTTTTGAAACAGCCAACATCAATACCTGCAGTATACAGGATACTGGAGTACAGCTCTCACATTGTTCTGGCTGCAGAATTTGTTTTCTTACACATTATTACATGATGCCTTCACTGTATTTACTTTTAAGGTATGTCCTGGAAGGCACATTGAACGGATGAATACCAAAGGATTGTCTTTCAAAAGAGTGGTTTATGATAGTTTAAGCTGTGTTAATTGTTAACTCAACTGTACCCTGAATTTCTCATACGTAAAGTCCTGCTCACCATCTGGTAGTAACATTTTCTACATTCTTATCTGGTACTTAATTACTTAGCAATGGATGAAGAAAAGTAGAGCTGATTTCTAGTTTTAACATCAGCTTTTCTAACAAACTCGTGTTTCTGTTGCAGAACTGATTGGCTTTAGTATCTGTCACCTATTCATTCCTATGAATCGGCTTTAAATATGAAGTAATTAATTTATGAAAGGGGGAATGGCTTTAAACTGAAAGAGGGTAGGTTTAGATTAGGTACTGGGAATAAATTCTTTACTGTGAGGGTGGTGAGGCTCTGGAACATCTAGAGATGTAGATGCCTCTTCCCTGGAAGTGTTCAAGGCCAGGTTGGATGGAGCTCTCAGCAACCTGGCCTAGTGGAAGGTGTCCCTGTCCAATGCAGGGGGGTGGGAACAAGATGATCATTAAGGTCCCTTCCAAGCCAAACATTCTATGAAGAATTTGATTGTTTTTGAATTCAAGTCTAGATCAACTTCAGGAATGCTGAATTCAAGCTAGATTTTTTTTTTTTCCGTATCTGATATTGCAGAGCACTTCTTTGGGCACCTTATTTTGCATGATCAGCTGTACACAGAGATGTGTTTTGAATTCTTTTTTGATCAAGTAGATTTAAATCTGGATCTGCGTAATCTTTGTACTGAATTCAACTTCCAGTTAGAGATTCTTGATAAATGCACTCTTCAGAAAGCACATCCACTGCACAGATGAACTATTAGATAGTTCTCTTGTTCTCGAAAACTAAAGTGGTTGTTAGATATGTGTTATTCTTCATTGCTGAAATTTGATGCTAAAAGTCAAAGGAGACACAAAATACTATTGCTGTTGTGGTTTGACTTTAAATGTGTGATCAGCTAATTCACTGAGCGTGGTCTGGAACAAAAGCAGGTATAGTTTAAATATTATTTTCTTGTTTGACAGCCCATCTTAGTGTCAATGTAACGAAGAAGCTGTTACTGTGGGGTATTTTTTGGCTTGTTACTCTCACAAAGCAAAACTGTGTCTGTGCTAATTTCTTGTAGATTTTATCTCCCAGTTCTGGACAATATAATAAAATACATTAAGGAATAAGTAAACCAAAAGTTTTTCCTATACTATTAATGACTCATAGCATTGTATGCAGCTCTGTATCTAGTGCAGTTAACCATGGTGTGCTGTAGCATGGACTCTTCACTTTCCTTGGACTGCAAACTTTGCTTTAAGTGCTGCTTGTCCATTGATTCCTTTGTCATGGTTGTTCCTTGTGGCCAGACATATCTTGGGTCTTGTGTGCTCTCTCTGTTATGGCAAAATGACAAAAAGAATCCCTTGCAGCTGCCTATATAAAGACTGCTCACACTACAGGGAAAAAAAGGAAAAGAAAGGAGGTATAGGTATATGCTTGGTGTGAGGAAGGGAGGAAGATAAGGAAGGAGAGAAACTTGGATGGAGAAATCATGAGAGAGTAAAATCTAGAAATCTTTGGAGAGGAAATGTTTAAGCACACAAATGCTGGGGCACAGTGGCAGGGGGTGATCAGGAAAGAAAAATATGCCAAAACAAGGTGATTAATGAAGGAGTCTGGGGCATAGAGGCATTGCTAATTTTGTTAATTGCTAAGAACAGTTTGGGACAGGTAGTTAATGTACATTTGTGAGAAAGAAAGAAGTTTGGATGTGGTTGCAGTATTGGGGAACTGGGCGTCTGGAGTGCTGAGGGGGTTCTGAGCACTTTTTTCATATGTGTGTGCAACAGAGGTACGAGGAGAATCAAATTCAAGCGTAGTACAGGTTGCAAGTTGAGACGCCTGTAGGAAGGAACAGAGGGATTTTGGATGATGGTATTTGTTAGTGGCCAGTCCAGAGAAGATTGGAAAAGGGGGCCATGGGACTTTGGGAGAGCTGGGAAGAGGACTGGAGCAGCAGCAACAAGTAAGCAGGAACTGCCAGGTTGATGCACAAATGATAAGGGAGAACTAGTAATGCAGAGGTCAGCTGTAAAAAGCTGAGTAGCAAACTGCCCTGGCCTACAGCAACAAGAAGCGACAAGAAGCGACATATTCCCCATTGCCTACTCTTTCACACACTGGAGTTACCTGAAGGAGACATGTGAAAGCCAGGACAACAGGGAGCCACCACACTCCCTGCCAGGCCCCTTCCCATGTGCGCTGGTGCTGGTCCAGCATCTCCCACAGCGCAAGTGAGAAGAGGAACCCATGGCTGCCAAAGGAATGAGGTGTTTCCAGCTGAGTGTTGTGGAAAGGTATAATCATTTTTGGCTGTACAGTGAGGCCCAGTTCTAAAGGCATCTGGAAAACCATGGACATTTGACATCGCACACAAACATTAATACCAATAAAAAAGGGAAGATACGAATATCCTTCTGTTCCACTGCCTATACTGACTTCAGTAACTTATTCCACTGTTTACAGTATTCATGGTGGGCTATTTTACTTTATTACACATGAATGCATCTAACTTCCTGGTTCCAGAATGTCTTCAGGGCTTTCTACTTTTTGAAAACCTCACCAGTTTTTTGACAGGTTTGTTGGGGGTTTTTTTAAGAGAAGAAGGTACAACTGATGAGAACAAATTTTCAGCCTTCCCAAAGGGTTCATTGATTTGATTTCTGTTTTAAAATACCAGTTTAAGAGAGCCCTCAGTTAAGCTAATATTTTATTTTGCAGAGAAACTGGAAGTCTGGCAAGGTTAATAACATCCTTAAAAGAAAATGTATTCGGAAGTCCTGTAGAATTGCTAAAATTAAGTGTTCCATCTCTGGTGTATGCTCTCCAAAACAATATGGCGTTTGTGGCTCTTAGCAACTTGGATGCAGCAGTCTACCAGGTAATACACATTTCTGTCAGTAACTGGATTGTCAATACATTTCTCTTTACTAGTTCAGAGACATGTTTGCCAGGTATCTGTCTGCCTGGCACACAGTATTCTCTAGCCTCAGTGTTAAAAGCCAGACTGTGCTTTGGTAGAGCATGCACTCTGCTGAGGAGCTGTGGTTTCCTGAGCTAACTCACTCTGCGAGAGCCGCCTCACATTTCCTTTGCTGTAATTGGCAGCGGTACAAAATTGATACAAAACCTGAAGGATCTGTAGAAAACCATTGAATGTAAAGATTCATCATTCTCTAGTTAAATTTTCTATTTTATTTCCTTGTTTTGGAGGAGTTTATGGAACCACATGTTCTACACTAGCTTCCTGTCTTTTTTAGGTGACGTACCAGTTGAAGATCCCGTGTACAGCTTTATGTACAGTGCTGATGCTGAACCGTACGCTCAGTAAGTTGCAGTGGTTCTCCGTGTTCATGCTGTGCGGTGGTGTTACCCTCGTTCAGTGGGAGCCTGCTCAGGCTACTAAAGTACAGGTAAGACTTTACATGCTCCCTCGTCTGGTGAAGAATCTACTGCTCTGTACTTTGTATTTCACTTTACAGCAGTTGGGATGAAGGTACCATCTCTTAAATTCCACACAGCAGAATCTGTGTGGAATGTTTCCTATTTCCATCCGCTTGAGCTACAACATATCCACGAGTTTGATCACTGGCTTTCACATTTGTTGTGTTCCGTGGTATTGCTCTGGTCTCGCTTGTTGGAAAGGCAACAGATTGCTACAATTAGAATTAATTACCACAGTCGTCAGAATCACTCAATGCACCGTCCTGGGAGTGTCTGAGTAACAGACCAGCAGTTGGCCCTGGTAACACTGTAATTTTTTGGAACCGTGAAGTTGGAATCAAAGCGCTGGGCAGAATTCAGAGGGTATGTCATTTAAACACACCCTTCAGAGGCACTGACCTAATCCTATTCTAGGGAGAACAAAGTGCCTCCTGTTTCTTAGGTCATAGCTGCTGCCCAGTGGCATTAGGGGGAAAGGCAGGTCATGCCACTGGGAATAGTGGCCGCAGTCAAGTAGACAGTGCCTCTGAGCACTGCAAGAGTATCCACAGAAAATGAAACACCACACAGCTACACTGAGCTATTCCGAAGTGTATCAGCTCTAGATAATCAAGTACATTTGATACTGCAGTGAAATGCTAATAGCTTTGCTGTACTTAACAAAGCTCTGAGTCCTGGTTTCAGCTGGGATAGAGTTCATTTTCTTCCTAGCAGCTGGTTGGGTGCTGTGTTTTGTGTTTAGTATGAGAATAATGCTGGTAACACACTGACACTTCAGTTGTGTCTAAGCAGTTCTTACCCAAAGCCAAGGACTTTTCAGTGTCTCATGCTGTGCCAGTGAGCAAGGACACAAGAAGCTGTGAGGGAGCATAGCCAGGACAGCTGACTCGAACTGGACAAGGGATATTCCATACCATGGGGCATCACACTTAGTATATAAACTCGGGAAGATGTCAAGGAGGGTTGCTGCTTGGGTATGGGCTGGGGGCCAGTCAGCAGGTGATCAGCAATTGTCTTGTGCATCACTTGGTTTTCTTGGGTAATATATCTCTCATTTTATTACTATTAAAATTATTAGTATATTTTATTTAAATTATTAAACTGTTGTTGTATCAACTCACAAAGTTTAGGGTTTGTTTTTGATTCTCCTCCTCACCATGGGG
>WEKX01026513.1:20836-66846 GCA_013390025.1 Pitta sordida | reverse complement strand
ACGCAGGTTCTGAGCTGGCACGCTGCATCTTACTACTGAACTTTTTTTTCTTCTCTCCCAAGTATGTTATTCTGCAGAGACGCCTGCCTTTATCTCTAACTTTGAAGGCCATGGCAGCACGGACAGCTCAGGCAAGAGCTGAGCTGTTAACCCCCTCGCTACCAGAGCAGCAGAAAAAACCCCTAAACCATAACACTTGGGTAATATATCTCTCATTTTATTACTATTAAAATTATTAGTATATTTTATTTAAATTATTAAACTGTTGTTGTATCAACTCACAAAGTTTAGGGTTTGTTTTTGATTCTCCTCCTCACCATGGGGGTTTGGGAGAATTAGTGAGGGGCCGCGTGGTACTTTGTGGCCAGCTGAAGTTAAACCCTAGTACCCTGGAATCGATTATTGTAAATTACTGAAGTGTTGTATCCTTTTTAAAACAATGGTTGATGTTGCAGGTGGAGCAGAATCCATGGCTTGGGTTTGGAGCGATTGCTGTGGCTGTATTGTGCTCAGGATTTGCAGGTATAGTATTATTCCTGTACCTGGGTTACCTCAAAACAACCGGAGACCTCGAAAGGTTTAAAACAGAACATTCTGTGTTAGTTAACTGTCTTTGTTGATTAGTTTAGCCCCTCTGCCCATAATTATCTTCTACTTGAAGTAATTATGGCAAATTCATGACATGATTACTCCCGATGTCAAGCAAATGACTAGGAGCATGTATTGTTGGTTTTACAGGATGCAGCTGAGAAGGCTGGTTTGCAAGTGAAAGTGTCTTTGAAATACTGAGAATAATACTATAGGGAATGTCCATAATGACTCTGTACAATTAAGTAATGTTTGCTTTACAGTGAATAGCTCCCTTATGATGATCACACAAAATACTTGCATTTTTTTACCAGGGGAAGTGGGCTCCTCGCTCAGTTTTTCCACTGGCTCAGCCCCGAAATACACTTTGCCATAGTCCTGTAGGTGGTAAATCTAAGTAGGATGCAGAGGAAGCATGAGTAAGGCAGAGACATAGATGAGTAGCAGGAAGCCTGGATGGGCTCCATGAAGGACTTTTAGGTTTGGTTTTTTTATTTTTTGTTTTGTTCTACAACCAGCGTTTCCCCTCAGGGTAGTTTTTTCTCTGGCTTCTGGAGAAGGAGACCAGAACTTGAGTACAAATGAACTCGTGCTCAGAAACAAGGAAATGCAAATTACTGCTGAATTTGAAACTTGGCTCACAGGGGCGTATTTCCCTGGCTGTAAACGGTCACTTGAAGCAGAAATACTAAATAAAACTGTGTCGTTGTTCCCATTAAGTTTTCCCAGAAAACGATAAATTTCTGCATTTAAATAGATGCTCGCAAGCCACAAGACAATGCAGCATTCACAGTAGAACCCTCAGAGTCTCCTAAAGCTCTCCCACTTTCTCAGATAACGCAGATCACGACAGCTGTGCTTCTAAAGGTCTGCAAATTCAGAGCATTGAAAGCCTGATGCAGGCGGCTTGAGACACTTACGGATTTCTTCTCCTGCAAAGGGATTGCAGCTTGGGTGTTTCCTTGCTGACAGCTGAAGCTCTGGGGCAGCTGGGAGGGACAGTGTGTTTCCTCCACAGAGCTCCTTGTGCCCCTGGGGCTTTACATGTTGAAAACATAAATCCTATCCAAATTCCTTTCCTCTACTTCTTTCCCATGCTCAGATGAAACAGTTCTTTTGGCATTAGACCTTCAATTTCTGCACTGAGCAAGTTAAGTGTGTTTTATTATTCCAGCAAAGTAACAAAAAAATTGTGTGGTTCTGTCCCTCAGAGATGGAAAAGAAGTATTTTCTTCAAATTGCTGATCCTGTGATGATTTTCAAGTATTCGAGGCCCCAGGAATGTGTGTAAAAGCATTGGACAGATATTTAATGGCAGATTCTTTGTGACTTAAAACAGTCCTGAAAAGTAATTTGTCCTAAGCAGCCCCCATTCTTTCCTTCATCTTGCCTAGTGGAGTGACTTTTGTGTATATTCATAAGCCTGAAAGCATAGTTTTATTGTTTTCCTTACTGGTTTTTGAGTTTAGAAAATTTATAATTATGGTTCATACTCAAGCCAAATTTCTGCTGCATTGATTACAGCTGGTTGTTCTCTGTAGATCTCAGGGGGCAGAAATCTGAGGACTGCAGTCATTAACAATGCTAATCTGTTGTTTAAAAAATTTATATTTTTGTGAAGTAATACCACATTTCCTTGGGGTTTTTAATTATTTGAACCCCAGAAATACAGATCTGCTCTCTAATTTATTCACTATAAATATTCACTCTACGGTATTAAATTATAAATTGCATTTTTCATTAATAAAATCGACAAGCAAAACCTTCCTTGAAGCTAACTCAGGGATTTCAGGGGTAGTGTGTGCCTAGGGCTTCTAACTCATGGGTCTGTGTGCCACCTTTGTTCCATATTCTTTTCTCCTATTGGACGAAGGATTTTGTGTGACATTAATCAGCAATAAACTTTTAGTCAGTAGGGCTCTCACCAGAAAGTCATGGAAGAGGCTGAGAAGATCAGAGTCCTGTGAAGTGCTCTATCTGTTTTGAAATGTGGAGGAAATTCCAGAGATTAGGAGAGTCCTGGTGGGTGAGCAGTGGGTAAAAAAGCAGGTAGTGGATGGCCTTGTCAAATATGGGCCTGTTAATCTGACATACATTCTTCTTCCCAAGCAAAATAATGGAAGTGTTTGAGGAATTTCAGTAATGCAAACCATGAAAATAATGCTCATCAGCCTGATATCGTGAACTGGGTATCGTGAATTTTAGATTAGAATTAATTCCACTTTGTCCAAAGCAATCTGTTGTTTCAGTTATCAGAAGGCTTCGGTTTTGATTTGCTCTTGTAATCTCTTGAAGCTGTAGTTTCAGAACAACTGTGTTCTGCCAAGTGTTCTGCAGGCACAAGGCTTAGGAGGAATTTTCAGGTTTGGTACTGAGGTAATATAGCTCCACCCCCTCCAATTTTAGATTTTTGCTGCTTGGAGCAAATGTGTGATTTAGGTTGCTTAAAGAGTCACTGGCAAAGATATCAGCAAAAGCAGGTTTAATATAAAAGTGCACCAGATTTTGTTGGCAGGGTTTGCTCTATTACTTACAAGATGGTTAAAGTGCACAGACAAATGAGACTAAAATCGAAAATCAATCAATTTAAAACTAGAATCCTATCTGGAGACTGGAGATGGAAAAGGGATAAAGATGGGAAAGTGGAAGGATAAAAAGGAGTGAGGGAGGTACCCTCTTGTTGAGTTACAAGGTTCAAAGTGCACCCCCTTGCCAAACTTAACCCTGGATGTGATCAATGGTTTAGGCCTGAAGGTTTTAACTGCACTTAAATTTGACAGTCAAATTTAAAAAATGTAACAAAAGATGCTATAGATTTTCCTATAAGCACAACAGCAACTCACAGGCCTAAGTTACTTAAGAATCAAAAGTACTTGAGAGTCTTATAGCACAACATTCATAGTGCATTTGCTACAGGATATTCACACTCACACAGACCTAAAGGCATTTGTACAAGGTGTATACCTGTGAAAACATTCCCCTTGAGTTCAGTGAAGCCAGAGTCACTCACGTCGGATGCCTTTGCATCTTTTCAGCAGGTGAAGGGTTGAATCTGGAGCAGTGGGAGTGTCAGCCCAGGATCTGTCCTTAGCAGTCAGCAGTTGTTGATCTTCCAAGTGCAGCAAACTTGAGCACTCAGGAGCTCTGAGAGCTGTCCTGCTGAGAGCCCACTGCGCTCCAGGATTGCTCCAGGGGGCTCACTTAGGACTGCTGGGCTACAGCATTGCAAGGGAGTTGGCTTTAGCCATAGTAATTTTCCATCCTGGCTGCAATTTGAGTTGGTAACAGTCTTTGGGAGTTCAATGACAGAAGTGTTGTTCCACTTGAGTTCTTATTCAGGCAATAAAAATGTTTCCAAGACTGTTTGTTAAAAACAGGAGTGCATTAGGCAGCACTAGGTCCTGAGAACAGACAGTGTTTCTGACAAGCTCAAGAGGAGCTCAGCCCAGGTGCTGGTTATCAAGGGCAAGGCCTAACAAGCATTTCTGAGATCACAGTGTGGCCCTGGAGTGAGGGCTGGGGGGTATTTTACCACCACACTGCAAAGTATCCCACTGGAGAGGGGAAAAAAAGTTCTCCATCTTACTGAAATACATAATATTTTATCCCCATATTATGGGGATAAAATACCAGGTGCTGAGGTGAAATGCTTTTTTTCCTGGTGTAGAATTGTAGAGAAGAAACTGCTGGCCAGAAGCCTGGCACATCTAACAGAAATGAGGAGTGGCCTCAGTGGTCCACAGCGTTCATTGTTACAAGAGCTGTAAGGAGAAACAGAATCTATTTTTGGTATTACATACCCGTTATAATGATCCTGTTGTGGAAGACACATTTTAGTAGGACATGTGTTGGGTCCTTGGCACTGGGAACTTCTGTGAAACTCAGCAGTCTGTAGAAGAACATGATTCCAGTCTGGTTTTAATATGCAATAAACCACCAGTCATTAAGATGACACGTTGTCTCACTGAAATGGTTTTGCTTTTTGTTTGTTTTTTATCCAGGTGTTTATTTTGAGAAGGTCTTAAAGAGTTCAGATACTTCCTTGTGGGTGAGGAACATTCAGCTGTACTTATCTGGGATTGTGGTGACTTTATTTGGTGTGTACATGTCAGATGGAGCCAAAGTTCTTGAGAAAGGTTTTTTCTATGGCTACACATACTACGTCTGGTTTGTCATCTGTAAGTATCCTGTGCTTTCAGAACCTTGTTACATTAGATTTTCCTTTTTAACCATATAACCGGCTACAAATTCAGTCTGACACATTCTACTGTTTTGATACTATTTTTAAGTATCATTTTCTCGGAAATTATTCACTTACTCAATTTCAGATTGTGCTGAAACAGCAGTCTAAATAACAGACTAGGGAGTAGATCATCTTTAAATGAGTTACATGTATCTGATTTGCTGGAGGCCATGAAGACATCCCATTCCACTGAATGCCGAGTTAAGTCACTGGTTAGGAAAATGTAACCCAAACAGGGAGCACATTAGCAGTGTAAAATGCATCATTTCAGGAGTGACCTACTGCACCTGTACTAACAGTAGCATGTTCTCTGCTTCCCAGTTCTCGCCAGCGTAGGTGGCCTCTACACTTCTATTGTTGTAAAGTACACAGATAACATCATGAAAGGCTTTTCTGCAGCGGCAGCCATTGTTCTCTCCACTGTGGCATCAGTCATCCTCTTCGGCCTCCAGATAAGTAAGTGTTTTTGCCTTCGATTTGACAGTGTGTGCGTGTTTCCTGCCTGCCCAGACCACTGTACACAGCTCATACCGAAGCCATCATTTATGTCCCTCCTGTCAAGTTTTTCTGGTTTTATCTTCAAGTCTTCTCCAGGATTCCTGTACCCTAATGCACCATCATCTCTGTTGTGCTGCACAACATGCCTGATGGTCCTGTGCTTCCAAAGGCATTCATGGTTAATTCTTTCAGAGGCAGGTACAATTCCAAACAGAAAGATTCTTTCTGGTTTAAACAGCTTTATTCGTGCATCACTTTCTGATGCAGTTTAGCGTATGATATAGCTGTTTACCTGACACTGCTGTTGCTAAGTTACCATTTCTTGTTGTACAGCCAGTACTGAATTAATTCCTCACCTTTTTCTTCAAGTGCTTTACACGTCCCAGTTAAGTTACACCTACTGTGTTAACTTTTACCTTCCCCATTTACTGGGGACACCCCCACGTGACAGCGAGTCAAACAGCAGCTGGAGTCCTGACTGATGTGGTGAATATTTTTAAGGGGAAATAGCAGATTGCTCAGGGGTGTTCTGCAGCTACACAGGATTTTCTCCCCAGTCAAGTCTGTGTCTGATTATTGTGCCCAGTAGCTCCTGCTCAGTCCTTCACTGTTTAGTTGTGGGTATTGTTTACTTTTTACCTTAATCCAAAGATGGTGTAGCGACATGGTGGACAAACTAGCTTTCTGATGTACTTTTAGTGAGACAAAACTTAAGGAAAGTTTGCATAAGGAGAAAACCATCAGTGCTTGGCTGAAAAAGAGCACCATAAAGCAAGGGATGAGAAAACTCCACCTAGTTTTAAAAACGTACTTGGGCAGAGCATTTTCCTGATAGTTGACACAAATCGAGTCTGGACTAGTGACCTCTGTGAAAGCCTCAATAATAGTGTTTAAGCCTCAGACTGTGCTGAGTTGGAAGGCACCCACAACGATCATCCAAGTTTAGCTCCTGGCCTTGCACAGGACCACCCCCAAGAGTCACACTTGTGCCCAAGAGTATTGTCCAAAACCTTCCTGAACTCTTGCCAGGCTTGGTGCTGTGATCACTTTCCTGGGGAGTCTGATCCAGCACCCAATCACCCTCTGGGGAAAGAACCTTTTTGTATTGTCCAACCTGAACCTTCCCTGACACAACTTCAGGCCATTCCCTTGGGTCCTGTCACTGGTCACCACAGGGAAGAGATCAGTGTCTGCCCCTCCCTTCCCCTCACAAGGAAGTTGTAACTGCAATGAGGTCTCTCCTCAGTCTCCTCTTCTCCAGGCTGAACAGACCAAATGACCTCAGCTGCTCCTCATATGGCTTCCCCTCAAGGCTCTTCACCTTCTTCATTGTGTCATTTGGACACTCTAAGAGCTTAATATCTTTCTTATATTGCAGTGCCCCGGACTGCCACAATATTCAAGGTGAGGCCTCACCACAGCAGAGCAAAGCAGGACAATCTCTTCCCTTGATCAGCTGATGATGCTTTGCCTGATGTAGAAAGCCAAATAAGATATGTTATCACATCCACTGTGTTTTATTAAGTTTATTGTAATGTAAGCCTGTCCTGATGGTACCTGGACCTGCAGGAGATGCTTCACTCTTGCATTTATGACCATCACCACATTCTTGATGATATGAGACTTATTGGAGTGGGGAATGTAGACGCAAGAGTTCCCAGTGACAAAGGATGAAGCTAGATGCTGTGAATTATTAATAGCAACAAGCTATACTGTCATTCAGGTATCATCATAACTTACACAGCTTGGTGAAGCTTTCTTCTTATACAAATATATTTATTTAAACTATTTTGTCCCCTTTCAGCTGTTACCTTCTCCCTGGGTGCTCTCCTGGTGTGTATTTCTATTTACCTCTATGGATTACCTCGACAAGACACCACAAAAATCCAGCCTCCTGAGATGAAGAGCTCAAAAGAGAGAATTGCTCCTGTGTGACATTGTCCATAAAAACGGGCAACAGAAAAAACAGACTTTGAAAACAACTTGCGTTTTTAAAAAAAATTAGCCTTAAGCTAGTCATGAAACAGTTGAAGTGGGATAGGCTAAAGCAGAAGTTAGTTCTGTTTTCCATGTGGAGTTTCCAGTGGCTGATGCTGAGGCTACACTGCAGCCAAGGAGCTGGGGAAGGTGTTCTTCATTCACATCGACAATGAAGTCTCCTTTACAAGGAAAACTCCGTGAAGGAACTGATCACTCAATTGTATATAATGTTTATAATGGAGGAAAATTGGTTCTTTGTGTATTTGATAAACTGTCTTGCCCTTTGAGGGCAGAAATGCCTGAAAGCAAATTATTAAAAGGAGCAACTACTGCCAGCATTTTCTCTTAAAATACTTGGCAATTGCAGTTTGATTAATGACAGAAAAAGTTTCTCTTCTAGGCGATAGGTAGATGACACAGCTCTACTTAGAATAACCATGGTTCAAGCATCACTTACCTAGGAGTGAGTAGAGGCAGCACTTGCTGTTTGATTTAAAGAGTCACAATGAAAGACTGATGTTTCTCTGAAGTTGTGGATTTCCTTTCTCTTCTTTTTTTATACCTGCTGTAGGTGGTAGAGGGACCTTTTATGTGTTGTACACGGGAAGGTTCGTATGTATTCCTGTATCTCTGGCTTAAGTATGAATGAGTCAAAAGATTTTTGTCAGTACATTTCCTTTCTGAACCTTTCTGTGCATAGAGTGATGCTTGAAAAGAGTTCCTGCAATGCATGTTAGGCTTTGAGTTAATTTTGCCAACTGTATTAATTTCAATCTCCCTCATCTTCTGAGGCGGCTGGAAACTGCAACTCTGCATTGAGGGAAAACTGACTTTGGTGCATTTAGGCAGCTCATGGGGGACTCAAAATGTGACCAGGTTTAGACTCTTGGCTGGATTCCTTCAGACATGAATTAACCAGCTGGGTTTTACTTTAAAGAGGGGCATGTTAAAGACAGTGATAACAAACACACTTAAGTTCTGTTCCAGTGGGAGAGGATGCTCCTCTCTGCCTGTGCCAACTGGTCCATGTGTCAGAGCAGCCACCACAGTGCCGCTCTGGGGAGTCACGGCTTCCCTGGTGGAGGGTGGTGCCTGCAGCCTGCAGTACCTCACAGGTGCTGCTCCACCTCTCTCCAGCAGTGTGATGGCTCAGGGCTGCCACGCAGCACCTGTCATCCCTGACTGTGTGAGGGTGCTGAGGAAACACTGTGCTTCCTGTTCCACCAGCTGTGCAGCAGTCTCTTCTCCTCAGCTATTGTGACACTGTGACAGAGGAAGGGCTGAGGAACAGGGTGTGACAGCTGGGGGGGAATGCAGTACAACACACAGGAAAAGATCTCTGCGTGGTCTAACTAGGTTTGCTACAATATATAGAGCACCGGGAGCCATGGTGCCATTAGGCCTTAGTACACAATGGCAACCGCAGAAGGGGGGAGCTTTGCTGAGGGCAGCACAGTTAATGCCACTTCCTCTACCAAAGGGATGTTCTATTTACATGGCAAACACAGGGCAGTTCTCTTAGATGGGAAATACCAGTTAGACTAGAGTCTTAAGTACACTGTTCCCAGCATGTGCCTGGGAGAGGGATTGACAGCCTTTCCCCTCCCAAATGGCTGTGCCCTGCCTGCTCTTCTGCAGTGGTGTGATGGACCACAAACCTCCAAGTACAGATGGAGTTTCCAGCCTGCATTAGCAGTGACACATGACAGAGTATTCATAGTATCTTGAAAAAAATCTTTTTACTAAGAGATTTTACATTGCATACAGCCTCATTACATTTGAGTCACGGGTGTAATGCCAAGAAGTTTCATTCCATTGGCCAGAACTGAGCGTGCAGCTTGAAAGAGACACAGCCTTGCCTGGAAAACAAGAAGAATCAGCTTAGAGTAGTGGTACAAGAACAGGGTGTGGTTCTCAGGACAGCATTTAAAAGCAGAGGTGAGAACACTGTGCTTCCTCTGCCCCAGCGCTGGGATTCAGACCTACAGGTAACCAGAGTACCACCAAACACACCCATGCTGCTACAATTCAAACCAGCTGTTGTCAGCCCATCGCAGTGTCAACAGAGGGACACAGTCAAACAAAGGAAGCTGGAAAGGCATGTCCAGCCCAGCCCTCTGGGCAGAGCAAGCAGAGATGCCTGGAAAGAGCTCGCAATGACTAAAAAGTGAAAAACTTTCATGCATCAAGGGCTGGTACAGCCTGAGGGCACTGCTGGAATCCCTCCTCTAGCCCTCCTTGGGTTAGAGGCTGTCAACCAGCTATGGGCTGCTTTGAAAATTTCAGGCTTCCTCATCAACGTCTTGGCTGTTACACAGCTGGATGTTTGCTCCAAAACCACAGTTCTTGGAAGCTGTCATCTTGTAAGATATTTAGAAATATTTTTTTTTACAAGATAAGGAACTTAAGTTTT
Organism: Pitta sordida; assembly: GCA_013390025.1. Lineage (NCBI taxonomy): Eukaryota > Metazoa > Chordata > Aves > Passeriformes > Pittidae > Pitta > Pitta sordida. Next base: position 57,124 of record WEKX01026513.1, on the reverse strand, counting down.
CCTTTTAGCTTAGACAGTCTTAGTCCATCTTGAAAGGCAGGAATACCTACAGCATCTAAGCTGAAATACAGACAAGAGCTCCATCAATTCCAATGTATGTTTTTCCCCCCACAGCAAAGCTCAACACTGAAATGTGATTTCCTACCACAATCAAATAGGTAGTTGCTTTTGAAATAGATGAAAGAAAATAAGCAAGGCAGTGTAATTAATCTGTCATTTACTGAGCAGTTAGGGGGTCAAACATTGAGAGAGCAGTAGAAAATAATCTGCATTTATTTGGAACTGCACATTAACAGTTGTCAGCCTCTAGCTTTAGCTAGAAAGGCAATACAGACAACTTGGGATATGTAGGTGGCAATTCAGTTCTCTCCTAATTCTCTGTCTTCCCACTTAAACACTAAAGGAAACCATCAAAAATTAACCACTAAGTTTACCCTTAAATGTAATGTTTACCCTTAAAACATTCAAAAGGAAAGGTGATGAGAAGGGGTTTGACTGGGTTTGGAGCAGTCGTCCTTAGGGAGCTTTGTGTTTTGGGAGGATCAAGCAGAGCAGCCCTTTCCAGAAAGCACAGCTGTGAACAGCAATCCCTGCCCACCCCCGGGAGGGCCTGCGGGTACACATTTACCCAAGTGGTTACACAGCTGCGTTGGCAAAGCCCTGATGGATCCTTCCTCTGGGACACCCTACACAGATTCCGGCCACCTAAGACACTGTGCCATACCTGTGCTACCTCAGGGGCGCTGCCTTTCACAGGAAGGGTTTTGTGTGCCACGGCTGCGAGATGACTGAAATGGAAAACACAGCAAGAATGGTGAGAACAGCAAGAGCACAACTATGGGCTACATAAAGCAGCAGAACTGGAAGAGCCACCCACAACTGCTGCACGCCAGAGGCTGGTTTCCAACAGCTTCTCACCTGGCTGAAAGAGGGAATGATTTTCTGTACCCTACACAGTGTCAGGGTATGCCATCAACAACTTAATGTTTCTAAAATAACCCCAAAACAGTATCTCAGCTACCCACCTCTCAAAAAAACCCCAAATGCAAAACCAAGCTCACAACTGCTCTGGGAAGATCCTTGAGAACCTACCCTGGCATTCCCAAGGTGCATAACTCCTTATACAATTTTCCTTCATTTGCAAAAGCCTTCCCCATACATGGGCTCCATAGCCTCCTCCATCAAGCCTGCGCCAGCATTTCATGATACTGTTGAATCAAACAGGTCCCTACAGGAGTCACATATGCAGTATGACTTACAGTAATAAGCTGTTCATTGGCTGACATAGTGGATAAAAATTGTTTGGACAAAATTTCCTAGCTGAAATTTTGATATTTGAGTGGATGTTATCGGCTTAAATCTCCTTAAGATTTCATTAGTCCAGCATGATTTTGCTTCTGACACTGCCAAGTGATCCTTTTTTTCTTAAAAGCAGTTATTTTCTGAGAAGGTTCCTGGCTTCAGCCTTGATCTCTACTACTTATTATATTATCTGCCATCCTACTTTACTTTATACATTTCCTGCTTCAGGGAAACTGTCCCACAAATTTGCATTTTCCCACTGTTTTTCTCTTCAAAGCATTGCAGATGTGAGGGCTGCAGAGCCAGCTCAGGAAGAACTGTCCTTACTGGAGACACCACCAGTATCAGCCATCACCTTACCTAAGTGTGAGGAGGTAGCTGACAATGTGCTTGGGTTGCAGATCCTGAGAGGATCTATACAGGACCTCATCATACCTGTGAAGCAAGAAAAGGATTGTTTGGTGCTGAAGTGGTAGAAGGTGTGCTCGGATACAAACCTCATCAGACTTGCTTAAGTCAGAGCAAGCACACAACCACAGCTGCAGAATTAGCAAAACTGACCTCCTGAACCATGTCATTAGCACACAGCTCATTATTCCTTCCTCATTCACTTATTGAAGGAGATTGCTCCTCATCATGCAAACGCCATAGATGGCAGAGCTCAGAGAGGCAGGCTATAGCCAACAGATCTCAAGAGCTGTATTTGCTCCTGGAACATTATGTCTGGTTTCAAAGCTCAACACTAATTGAAAGTTCCTAGGAGCAAAAAATATGTGTTAACCAAGGGAGTCAAAATAGTCTCTTAGAGAGCCCTGCCTTTAGTAAATGCAGCTTAGAATTTTAAGTAGCTAAAGGGAATCCTGTAACATTAAAAGAAGACAAAACCAATGTGACTTTACACAGTCTTGGAATACAGAATCACAGAATGTGTCAGGTTGGAATGGACCACAGTGGGTCATCTGGTCCAACCTCTCTGCTCAAGCAGGGTCATCTTACATAACTTACACAATACAATCAACTTTGTAAGAGAGTATTAAACTGGGTAGTACAGGCAGAGCCGTGAGATCTATGTGTTTTCTTCATGTGTTCTGCTTTCTTTTTTTTCACAGCCTGCAAGGAGGTACCAACACTTCCAGGGTGAAGAGATTTCAAGTCCAAAGAGGGGAGGGGACTTCCTAATCTCTGCTCTGCTCCCAGGCCCAGCACATTCGAGATAAACTGCCCTGGGGTTTTCCTCCTTTAAAGATAAGCTGTAGAACTGAGGAGTGCATTCTGATAACAAGGGCTAAGCAGTGGGTAAGACACAAAACCACCTCTTACAGAATCAGGGGAACCTGTGCATTGTCTCAGCACCAGCACAGACATCAGCAGCTGTTTGGCCCCTCAGAGACAGCAAAATTACTATTAACAAGCACCATCAAACAGCCCTCAAAAAAAGCTTCATGAAGCAACAAGATTGGTATCAAATGAAGGGGGTCTCTTTTGATACCAGCTTTATTGCTTCAGGTGGCTGCCATTTCTGTACTGGCCTACAACAAATTGTTAAGATTATCTTATCAGTTAAATAAATCCACTTTTGCAGGGTTATACATAGAACTGCAGAATGGCTTAGGCTGGAAGAGACCTTAAAGATCATCTCATTTCAATGTCCCTGTCATGGGCAGGGAACCTCCCACTAGACCAGGTTGCCTAGAGCCTGGTCTAGTGGAAGGTTCCTTCTTTCCACCTGCTACCTTCAGTCTATTCATTAGCCTGCAAAGTTAATGGTATTCAGAACTGGGCAGTTATTTTTAGGCAAATGTTTAGTAGCTTTTCCAACAGCAGAAGCAGAGTCACGGAAGTGGGCTTCTGACAACTCAAAAGGGTTTATTTATAAAGGAAACTTTTCAGGAAGAATTGAGTCATGGCAACTTACAAGGAGGACTGAACAGTAGTCATTATTCCTGAAACTGTGCAGTATTGAAACATGAGTTTGTTAGCCACTGAGTGCCCGGTCTAATGGATAACCTAAACACTGCTCTCCGCTGGAAGTAAAGGACCCAGGATATGCTTCAAAGAAATGGTTCTGAGCTGGACTCAGAGACCTTTGCAATAAGCAGACCCAAAGCTCAATAAAACCAAGAGCCCTGCAGTGGATCAACAACTTCTATCTGAAAATGAACACAAGTCTGCAATGCAGTGATCCCTGCACATAATCAGTTTTTACACCTAAGACAGGCAGCTATACAGTAATCTGATAAACCCTAAGAAATTACCCACGTGTTTTCCATGAAATACAATGGCACTGGATAAATAAGAACTACTGGTCTTATTTGGAGAGCTGGCTGGTCCTGCTGTTGCTCAAGAGAACTTGCTGCATAAGATGAATTTCAGGCAGACCTCTTGAGGCAGACTCTTCGGTTAATGGTAGGACTCTGCAGGCTACAGCTGCAGGCTGAAAGGAGCCACCTGGGATGCTGGAATGACTTTTGGAAATCCAACTTTTAAACAAATGCCCTCAAGAAGGTCTTCGTATGGTCAAGAGTTAACTCTGGCACTGCACAGTGTGCAATGCAGTATACAGGACCTGTCACTAGGAATTCTGAAAGCCTCAGTTACTTCCAATTCCATTACAGGCTGCACAACATGGGCAAACCCCTTGTCTTCATATTTTAACTGCACATCTATGAAATAATGAAGACAGAAACTGCTCAACGTGAAGACTGAATTAATGAAGAAAATTACTGCCATTAACAGCTATCAGTTGTGGATGTTCAGTAGCTCTGTAGGATGATGAGCTACTGGATGTGCCTGCACATACTCAGTTTCACCTCACCCAGGCACTTCCTCTCCCTTCCCCTACATGACAAAACCAGAACACAAGGGACCAAGCAAATCTGCAGGTAATATTTATATAGGGCTTAGCATACTTTTGTGAAGACAAGAAATAATGAAGCGGTTCATGTACACAGAGTATGGTCCAAGTATTGCTTTTTCCACCATACAGCTTCTAAAGCCACAAAAACCTCAAGTGAGGGCTACTGTTGCAAACAGTGTGGCACAACAGACATTGCCTGAAATAGCCATTTTTTCTTATATTCATGTAGTCTGTGCCTTCTCAACAGGTTGGTGGTATATCCAGAAGTTTATTTTAAGGGAACTGCTATTTGGAAAGAAAACTAGACAAACCTGAGAAGATGCTGAAGAACAGAGATGGCATCTGGCTCTTGCAAGCACGCCACATTAACTTCAGTTAGCGGCGTATTCCCATGCATCTGTTCTAAACTAAAATGTAAGAATGGAAAACAAATGTTGGGATGAAAATCTCCTGATAGCAAGGCTGAACAAGTAAAACAGTAATTTGTAGGCTTCTTCTGCTCAAACTGAATGGAACACCAAGACAGACTAGGTAATGTCAACCTAACATTAAAAAAATATAAAAATTGTGCTAGCCATTCAATATCAACAGAATCAGAGATATGCAGGGACAAGAGGTCCATGAGCTGATGCTAAAAGGATTAGAGAGGTAGTCAATCCCCCAGTGATGGTACCCTGGCACCACCTATACCTGGATGATAAAGGGGTACACGGGGAACAGGCTGTAGAAAGGGATCAGGCTTGCACAGTCTCCCTGAGCACCACCTCCTGCTGCCATTGCCTCAGACACAATACCATGGTGGTACGGACCTTTGGCTGGGTTGCCAAGGGATCTTGCATGAAAATACACACAGATGTCTGCACTCAAAGTGCTTTGACAGTTCATTATAATTGATAGAGTGGCCTCTTGTGAAACTCTTTGAAAAAAACAATTTAAACATGTTAGTTTTTTGGTCCAAGTCGACAGGAGGGGATCTGCTTTTAGCCTTGGTTATCCACAGTGGGAAATAACAGAATGTTAAATAAACTTCACTAGATCCTCTGGTAGCCAAAAGTTCTGTGATGTGGCATATTTTACAAGTATGTGCATTTTGGTTTTTACATTAGCTTCCTTAATCCTAGGGCTACCATTCTTCAACACTGACACCAACCACAGAGAGGCTGTTCCTAGAACTGACAAAGTACATGGACAGTTAGCTCAGTTCTCTGGAAATGAGGTAGAAAATTAATTTTAATTAGCTTGCTCTTTTGGGAAGTCTCAATGATTCCTATCAAACTCACACCTCTTCTGAGAAAGCGAACCTGTCATGTTTAAGGAAGGAATTAACACTGCACTTAAAAAAGCAGCAAGTTAACAAGGTTAAAATTCATGTCAAACTATTCTGCTGTGCACAAATACTCCTCTTACCTATGGAGTCTGGCATGGGTGTACTGCAAGAACACACCCGTGTCTCCACGACTTTGAAGAGCTCGATCCCAGCTAAACTGATAATCAGATGACAGAAGGCCTCGGAAGTCCTGGAACAGTAAGTTATTGTCACCTAGATATGGCTCTTCATCTCAGTTTTCAACTTTTCACAGAAGATGCAAAAAGATGAAGCTCAGACTCACCTGAATTATTAGTGCTGCAAGACCAACCTTCTCTGCTGTCTCCACAGGGTCTTGTAGCTCTTTGGTTGCTGAAGAGAAACAGAGAAAGAAACAATAGTTATGTCTGCAGTACCATAATGACTCCCTCGCTCAGACTTGGAGATGCCAATAAAATAGCAGATCTTCCATAACTGTAAACTAGCAACATGAATTGTCAGGATGCATGCACCAATTAGTCCAGAATATAGATCTTTCTTAAAAGCTGAGCTATAGCTGTTTCACATGGATTTTTTCCCACGTCCCCTAGTACGCATAACACAGATGTTGAGGTCAGAAGGGTTCATTATGACAGAATAGAGAGACTACCCTGAATTCCTTTTTACAATGCAGACAGTCAGTCTCCAAGATTAGGAAGAGAATGACAGGGCAAATCAGATTTTGTTGGAAAACTGATAAAAAACTACAAGGGATACAGGTTTCTAAACAACCAAAAAAATTTGTTCCAGTGGCTAATGGAGCATCTGGACATATGTTCAGGGAGTAGTCACACCATCCAATTTTTAATCTACCAGTATCCCCAAGCCCCACTGTGGAGGGCTGCTCTTGATCCAACCATCCCCCTGCCTGTGCTAATACCAATGATTGCTCTGACCCAGGTATGGGACCTTACAGTTGGCCTTGTTGAATTTTATGAGGTTCACACAGGCCCACACCTCCAGCCTGTCCAGGTTCCTCTGGATGTCATCTCATCACTCAAGTGAATCAACTGGTGCCATGAGAGGATGGGGAGTCTCCCTCACTGGAGACGCTCAAGAATCATCTGGATGGAATTCTGTGCCATGTGCCTAAGGTGACTTTGGACCAGATGAGCCACTGTCCAACCTTACCCAGTCTGTGATTCTGCAAACTTGCTGAGGGCGCACTCAATCCCACTATGTCACTAATGAAGACATCAAACAGTACTGGTCCCAGGAGAGACCTTCAGGGGACACCATTTGCTGGTGGTTTGTATCTTGGATGTTGAGTCACTGACACATAACTCTTTGGACATGGCCATCCATCCAGTTCCTTGCCTGTCTAACAAACAGTTCATCCATTAAACATTTATCTCTCCAATTTAAGGGATGAATTTTGAGGGCGACCATACTGAAGTCCAGGCAGATGACATCCACAGCTCTTCCTCTGTTCACTGATACAGTCATTCCATCATAGAAGGCCACTAGATTAGTCAGGGACAATGTGCCCTTCTCCCTGAGTAGACAGGACAAAAGCCTTTCCAAAGCTCCTCTAACTAAACAGACTGAACTTAAGTCTATCATTATAAAATCTAATTACTCTGGAAGAGTAAGAGAAAACGTTCTCCCAATAGCTGCACAGTGTCTGCAAAGCTATTTCCAGGTTTTTCACAACTTAAGTTATATTCTTCCATGGATGAGCCACATGCTTTTGTGTACACAAGTTCACCAAAGGACTTGTCTCATGTCCTGTCCCTTGGAAAATTTCACAGGGCCAAGTTTTTGCTTCAGTTCATCAGAAGTGCAGTCAACTTGCCTATATAACAGCACTTCAGACGCTGGATCTTCTGGTAAATCAACTATTTGTCTACACAACCCTGTCTAGTGAAAAGGTGATACTTCTGACATATGTAACAGCTTTCTATTTTTAAACGCAGATCACAGCGTGCTCTATCAGGGTCTCCTCTTCCTGTTTGTCTCTCCTGGAGAGAAGGAAAGATTCTTATCATGGTCTTTTACAAGGCAAATATGTTTCACTTTATTGCATTGTTTTTTATTGTGGTATACATAATCTATTAAACTTTCAGAATTCAGCTTATCATTTCCTGTCCCAGCTGATTTCCCACTAACAGCAGAAGATGGAGAATTCAGCTGTTCTCTTAAGGCATCACTTAAGCTGAAGCAGTTTTGCAGTACAGTTTTAGTGCACTTAGCAAAGCAAAGGACCATGCCAGGTCAGCAACTGAGGCAACTTTGAGTAGTTCATGTTGTTCATACCTGTGCTACTGACAAAATTCAGAAATAATTAAGCTTGAAAAGAGTGGGCATAGTTCACGGCCCTGAGAAGTCCTAGACTGGCTGTTCATTCATCAATATGTTTATATTACATTATTACAGTACCACAGTATTAGCAAGGTTGGAAGAGACCTTGGAGATCATCAAGTCCAACCTGTAACTCAACACCAACCCATTGTCTAAACCATGGCACTACCCACAGGACCATCCAGTCCAACTCCCCACCTACTAGACCATGTCACTGAGCTCCTCATCGAGGCTTCTCTTACACTTCATAACTGAGATTTGTTTCAAAACAGAGCAACTGGCTTAGAATGGAGGCTTTTGTTTAGATGCTTGATGAGACAAAGCTGTCTAGTAGAAAGTAAAGCAGTTAAGGAAATAGGCATTATACAGAGGATTTACGTGGACAGCAGGACTCATTGAGAAGAGCAGAAAGAAAAAGGTCATGAATAAAGGAGTCTGAAATTGCAGAACTGCATACAGCTAATGGCAAAGAAAAAGTTTATACAAAGTTACTTAACAAAACCAGCTCCAGGTCCACAGAGGCATAATTTTTTTAAGCTAGAACTGGTTGTTAGATGCCCAGCTCACAAAATCTTTTAAATTATAGTGATGCATTTTGATGCCCTGCATGAGCTTGTAGTATCTTTCACTATGTATCCAAACATTTTTCAAACACTGAAGGCATTACTGTGAGTCAGGAATTTACAATTTCTAATTCAGGAAATGAGAACTAAGGTAGGAATTCAAACATAAGGAGGAAAATTTCTACAAGCACAGATAAGATTTAAAATGAGCTCTGGGTAATGCTACAGTGTCATCTGGACACATTACTACTTGTAGCTGTTCTTCTGCCTACTGCTTGTCCAATGGAACATGGGTCTGTACCTTTGCTGTGTCAGTTCACTCCAGCATAAAAATATTTCCTTTGCACTGAGCTATGACACTAATCTTTAAACTGAAATCTAAGCTCCAATCTTCTCTGCAGGAAAACTGGTTTAAATTGAGGGCCATCTTTCTATCTTCTGCCTGATCTCCTTTCCCCTTGTCCATTCTACAAGCAAAATTATCTGGATTAAAAAAGCTGAGGAGGCAGAGCAAGAAAGATGCATGCTGCTGAACCTGATCGGATTGATTCAATCCAGCACCTAGCCAGAGAACACAAGAGGGGGCAGCATTTCACTGGGAACTGCTGAAATCTTCACTGCGTCAAGAGGAAACGATTGCAGAGCCACAGCCTGAGGGAGGTGTAGGCAAATATCCCCTCCAGCAAATTCTGCTGCAGAGCACTGACCTCCTGGGCCCTCCAGCCAGGAACAGCCACGAGGCTGGGAGGATGACAAGGCAGTAGTGACAGACAAGCTACAGTTATTCTTGCCAGAGAAAACTGTCAGAGCCTCAAATCACTTTAGTACAGTGGTAAGTGTCCCCACCTGGCGTGTGGGAGACCCGGGTTTGATTCCTGCCAGGGAGACAGTGTTCAGAGTTGGACTCGATGATCCTTGTGGGTCCCTTCCAATTCAGAATATTCTGTGATCCTTTGGATGAAATCTGACTGTTCTCTGAACTCCAGCCCCAACCCTACTATTGAATAGTTTCTCCCTCCAGAAAAAAGCAAGTGTTGTCTCCAAGCAGGTACTGCTTTCCCACTGAAAGTACGATGAGATAATTCCACTGAGTGTTAGAGTTTGCACATCTGTAACTTAGGGAAGTTCACAGAGTTGCAAAGGATTACTTTAACATTGTCTTATGAGAGGTACAAGAAGTGCACAGATCAGGGGGATTAGTCTGACACAGGGAAAAGTGAGGGGTAGAAAAGATAACACATTTTTGACCAACACAGAACATCAAAAGAAACCACTAAGACCTGAAATAGCTAACTTTTTGCAGAAGTCATGTTTTGTAACATCCTTGAGCGAACTTCATTTAAAACATCTTCCAGGAAAATTACTTCTCCTCTCCGAGTCTTCATCCCTTGAACTAGACCAAAAGACACATGCTGGCACCTGTGTTGAAAAGCAGCAGGACCCAAAATTACATTTCAGTCAAGAGAAATGTTTGTTCAGAGGTTTGTTCACAGGGTTTGTTCAGAGCTGGATTTTCTACCAGGAAACAGCAATAACAGCTGAATAAATGACACTCCAATGTGGGAAGCTTGGTGATATAATCAGTAACTCTCATTTCAGCAACCAAAGCTCCATACTTATTACACAATGGGAAAATTATGATCAGAATTATGATAACCTGGTCATTTTCATGCTCTCAGGAACATCTCTTGCCACTAGCTTTAGTACAGAGGCTGCAATGCAATAATTTGCAATGAATTGAGGAGAGGTAGGATGCAGACAGATCAAATTACTGCGCCAACACTGATCTGCTAATATAATTACAAAGGGAGTCATAATAATTCTACTGTGGCCACATTAAGCTAGAAGTATAATTAATCATTGCTAGTAATAAAATATTCCTTGCTTCTGCTCATAATAATCCCAACCATTACCCTGTGTCTAGAATCTAAGATAACTTTAAGCACTGTGAAAGGAGACAGTCTAGTTCTCCTGAAGGCTAAACCCCTATATTTAACTACAAAAGACATGCAGTCTGGCAAAGAATATGATTTAAGTTTGGAGATCCATTACTGACCTTTGCCCAGATTGCTAACAAAATTGGTAATTATAATGAGTAACAGCAGGGACACACTTCCCTGCAAGAGATACTTCAAGCCTGACACGATTCAAACTCAGAATTCACAATTCAGATTCAGATCACTGCTAAAATATAATACTTCGAGAAGTAATAATTTAATATTGTGATCACACAGTATCCCATAAGCTATGGCACAAAGTCTCTTACAGATACTTTCCCTTTTTCACATCAAACAGTTATGAAAAACGTGTTAAATGACAGACAGCTGGTTTCCACATCCTGAACACATGGCAATGACTCTATTCATAAATAAATCAGAGCAGCAGGAGTGGACATACAGAATGAAAAAAGTCTGTGCCCATGACCTAATGCCCACATTGTACACAACTCTAAGGGTTTGTTTGGGGTTTTTTAACTCCTTAGTGGAATAGAATTAACTGGGTCCTCCAGGCCAAATGCCTGCTTGCACTCTGCAGTTCATTAGTTGCACACACCATCACACGTTGTAGCTTATCTTTATCCAAAATGCCTACATGATGTGTGCTATGGCATGGTGGTAGGCGAACACATTTAGGAGATTCTCTCGAAAAGAGCAGTCCATTGAAATTCCAAAGTACATGCAATCCATTCTTAAAAAGACCCCCACCAACAAAAAAGGTATATAACATAATAAAGATTCATAAGGACATACCTTTCTGCCCAATCATAACCCATGAGCTTCAGTATTTGGAACAAATGTTGAAAATGATTACTTTGACTTTTATCTGTCTAAAGAATAGAATTGATGCATATCAGAAAACACTCCAAGTCTGACAGGGATTAGCTTTTAACACAAAAAACCACAACACCACAGATACTGCATCAGTAAGTCACTGCAAGAGGAATTAAGACCTAGGAAGACAAACAAGACTAGAAAATTGTGACAGCTGGAATCTGTGACAGCAATGGGATTTTGCATCATGTTATAAATGATGCAGTCTACCTTTGCAGAAATTATTCATGTCATGAAGCAAAAAGACATGAAGGGAAACCTTGATGCTCTTCAGTTTTCCAATCAAAAAACCCCTACATTTTCACTTCAGAACCTTGCTGCTCTTGTTATATACTCATGATTTAGCTCCTCAGACTCTAGGGTTCCTTTGGCTTAGAAACAGAACACTTCTTCAAGCTGTCTGTCTCCAGAACCCACTAGTTTCTATTGTCTCCAGTGTGATTTGTAGCCAAAAGGTAGCTACATAATTGAAAAAAAAAAGGTATAAATTATCACAATTTCATAACAGTTATGTATTTTGTGGTCTCTTCCACTTCCAGTTACTCTCTCCTATGAATTGAAGTACCTTCTGACAGTAGTTTATGTCTAACAATTATCTGCATTTGTGTTCCTCCCTACAGCTGCTGCTACGAAGTTCCCTCTCCTGCCTAGTTATTTTGACTACCTCAATCAGACTCCACTTCATCCCTCCTTAAAAAACACTGCAGAGATAACCACATAATTACTATTTCCTCATTTGTTTGGTGTTCCAGGACAAGGAATGAACAGGGAGTGAAGTGCTTATCTGTGTTTCTTCTCAACTCTACCACTGTATCAGGCACCTGCTCCCTCTTTCAGAGCTTCTCATAACCTGCTCCACTCCTCTCACCTCTCCATGTCAGCTCACAAGCAAGGCTGATAAATGTATAGCAGTGGCCAGTGTTTCAAAGCAGGCCTTCCAAGCCCTTTTCCATGCATCTCTTACATATGAGGTATGTACCTGTTTACAAATACAGACCTCTCTCACTACGTGGCTAGCTTTAAGGGAGAAGTTTGCAGTCTGATAGCATGAATTACATTTAATTCTTCATATATAAAAGCAGTTTCACCTCCTGTTTTGAGTGCAACATTCAATGGAATCTTAGTACCCCTTTAATAATATGTCACACATTTCTACATAATGAAATTAAGGCATTGCTCAAAGCCATAAAAAATGTACATTTCAGATAAGATATCAGGACTTTAAAGTAGCCTTATATTAATTTTAACCATTAATTCCTAAATTTCTAAATTACAATTTTATAACTCTTTATAATACTAACAGCTTTTTCAGGCTTGTTTAAATATTAATTACAACATTTTAATAGAAAATACAATGTCAAATCAAGTAAAAATTCCTTTGAAATTAATTGCAATGAATTTTTATAACAGAGAATAACTCCAGAGATGATTTTTGTAGAATCGTAGAAAGGCTTAGGTTGGAAGGGATCTTAAAGATCATCTAGTTCCAACCATCCTGCCATGGGCAGGGGCATCTTCCACTAAACTACATTTCTCAGAGCCCAGTCCAAGCTGGTCTTGAACACTTCCAAGGATGGGGCATCCGCAGCCTGTTCCAGGTTCTCATCACCCTTGCAGTAAAGAATTTCTTCCTAATATCTAATCTCAACCTCCTCTCTTTCAGTTAAAAGCTATTTTTTCAACCATTCTATGGGTCATGAACTGAAACAGAACCAAGAAACACTGCCACATCCAGGCACAGCTGCTGGGCAGCAAAGGCATCTATTTTACTGCCAAAAATACCATGTGTCAAAGCCATATTGTAAGCAAGAGGCCCCTCTGGATTACTGGAGAGAGTCAGGCTCAAAAAGGTTCGCTGAATCTAGAATTACTTACCACATAAATCATCGCATCGCAGCTGTGCTTATTCATGCGGTCTATAGCAGCCGCAAGATCTCTGAAAGAGATAACAAGAAACTTTGGAATTTCACTCAAACACACACCTTTATTTGCCTCTTAGAAAAATAATCTACCTGTTATGAAGGGGAGAGGATTGACCTATCAGAAGGATCCACGTGTGCCTTATGCAAGAAAAAGAGATGCATACTTTGCTGACGACACATTTGAAATGTTTTTTTAAACTACTAGCTATGAAAATTACTGAGGAAACAGTCCTTATGTGCAGAGCAAGTCTGGTCTCTCTTTGCTTACTGGGATGTGAGAAGAAGAACCCCCTCCTGAAACACCAGCCCGGTGCTCAGCATTAGGTTATATGGTACAAAGCTCATCTTCACACACCCCCACATTCTAGTACAGAGACACAACTTGCTTGAGTCCCTCCCAGGGCTGTCACAGGAGAGCCGTCGGCTGTCCCAGTCTGAGGAGTCACCACAGCAGCTATCCAGACCACCTGACTGAGGGAGGGTGCTGCCTAAGGGACATGGGACACACGGGATGAAAGAGAAAAGCAATTTTCTTTGCAAGTGCACACGACTTATTATGGGATGCTTCGGGAAGCAACCAAAGATGGGAAAATAAAGGGGGAGGATGGTGACAGGGGCAGGTGGCTTATAAGGTGATTGCTGGTTAGTATGTTTGTTCAGTTGTGCTCTCAACTTCATCAGCACTATCTATTCTGTCTTCTCGTAAAACTCCATTTCAAACTCTCCTTGGGTGAGGGGGCTCTCTCTTCTGTGTGCATGTGCATTTGGAGGTCTAAGTATCAGTAACTGGAGTTGAGGTCTACAGCTCATTACACGCCGTGCATCTGTGGTGCCGGCAACTGAAGGGACTGGGCATAAGTGAAATTAAGTGACAGCACTTGAAATCTGACCATGGGTTACAGAGGCCAAGGTGTCTCTGCTGCCAGCAACTGGAGTGAGGGCACACCCTGAAGTCACACCCTGTGTGACTGAGCAAGCATCAAGCTGAACAGCCAGCAGGTAGGTGAAGTAAGCGGGGAGGAATCCAGGCAAGTGTGTGCCTTCAAAGATGAGGCAGCCAGATGAGGCACTACTGCTGGCAGCACGGGGGGCCAGGCTAACAACTGTAGAGAGCATGGGGCCAGGGGCCTTGACTGAGAGACCTGTCTGTGTACATGTGTCTCTATGTAAGACACAATGGAGTAGAGCAAGGATCCAGAGCAAGTGGTCACATGTCTAAACTCAGCTACTGGAGGGATCCAATGCATCTGTGCCAGCAACCAGAGCAGTGCCATGGGCCTTAGGGACTCACACGCCCAGGTGCCAGCAACTGGGGAGACCTGGGAATCCAGGGACAGCTAATGGGGAGACAATGTTGAAGCTCAGCTACTGGAGGGACACATATTGTACATACATACTCTGTACATACAATGCATTTATATACTACTTAGATTACTAAATAATATGTATCACCTAAGCCTGTATGTCTATACACACACTTGTCTATTTCTCCACAATAACAGACTGTCATCCTAATAAGCCAGAGGGGAACAAAATGTCAAATGTGCTGTCTGAGTGCTGAGTGGTTTTGGATGGAGCATACGTCCGTGTCTGTGTCTGTGCCCATTGGGAACAGGTGCTACGCATTACTATTGCTTGACCTGTGGGCATGGAGCTGAAGCATTGTTGTCTCTGTTTCGCTACAGGATTCAACAGCTCCCTGATGTGCAGAATTGACTGCAGCATCTTTCTAATACCCTTGTCCTGAAAAGCTGTACACAGTTTACCCTGAGGGCAAGACATCTGATTTGCTTACATTATTGGCACAAAGAAACTGTTAAGACTTCCATATTAAATACCCACGAGGAATTTTAGGATACTGATGATGTGGCAGGAAAACTGCAATAAAATTGATGTTACAGTGCTGGTGTGCATTGAATGAAAACATGGCTCAAGAGTCATTTTTTTCTGTATCATGTTGTCAAAAAACATTTTAATCAAAGGTTTTTCTAAAACCTTCACTATTTTGCAATTATCTACTAGATCAAGAGATTCCAGCTTTGTTTTCACAGTCAGTAGCTGTTGAAAGTATTATGATTTATGCAAAGAGATTTACTAACAAACTGCTTAAGAGGAGAAAAAGTATTTAAAACCATTTCCATCCCAACATAGTTCCATTGCTAGTCTCAGCTACAATTGCTCAATAGTAAAGGTGTTCCATCCCAGAAATAAAAAGTTTCAAAATCTATACTATCAGCTACAAGTGTACTCATGTACAAAAGTTTACTGGCAAAATAAATGGCAATGAACAGAGCTGGGCTTACTTGCCTTGTTATATAAAGAGATGTCCCATCGCTACGCATGACAGTGGAAACCAATGAGAGGTCTTTCTTTTCCGAAAGATCCACAATTCCTGTCCCCTTTCTGTAAGTTGAGAGAAAATACTGACGTAACTGCACTCTGTTATACAGGTAAGTTCAGAAAAGACTGAGGTAAGAACCCAAACAAAGGCCTCCTGCCAGAAACCCCCTCACTAGACAATCTCATTCTTTTTCTTTGAATGACTGTCTCCTTTAAGTATTTCTGAAGACTGTTCCTGTAAGTTTGTTGGAACCATGGCTTTGGCAGGGAGCAGCCTGCCCACATTCTGGCGCACTCCATGATTACAGCTTCCATCCCCGTTCAGCCACACACCTCCTTAATAAAGGCAACGATCTCATCTAACTCTGCTCATTAAATGGTGCAGGCAGCTACCAAATTCATTAACAGCTTAAAAGGCCATTAGGAATTGCACACTGTCATTGTACCTAATTTGTTGTGGCCAGGCTTCTGTGCTAGCCACAGAAAGGCAAACTTGTCTTTTAGCTGTGACTGCACAAACCCTCTTGGTCTTCTACTAGAACAGCTACCAAGAGCATCTAAAGAGAACTCTTCCCCTAAGATTATGTACTAACCTCACTCATGGTATCTCATCTGATATGCAACTGAGATGTTAAGTAAATTACACCAATAGATTGAACAATAACTTCATACATTGTTTTCTGAAGAAGTCCCTTATCTTCCAACATCTTCAAAACTTCCTGGGCCTTCTCTTGGTAAAATGATTCTCCAGAATATTCATCAAAGTGCACTCCTAGACGCTGAATGGTTTCAAGAATATCAAAGAAGGGTAACATTGTTAAGATTCAGGATAATAACATCTTCAAATTAAGTCAGATGATAGGTCTGTGTCACAGGTCAGATGAGTGCAAAGATTAATTTTATTCCTGGAAATGTCACTTGATTGTTAAGGGGAAAGGATGTTTGGATTTTGATTTTATTGATTTCTGAATTAGAATTAATCTCCCTGAGTTGAATACAGTCTAGGTATAATGTTTCAGAGAAATAAGGCATAAACTGCTTAGAGCAATTAGTACAAAAATTCTGAGGCAGGTCTCTAACTTGCTGTGCTGGAGGTGAAACCTGTGAGCTGCAGAGGACTTACTTGGACATGAAACCAACTCTATTTTAAAAGGACACGAAAAGAAATTTTAAAAAGCAGAAGCTGCTCACAAACATTGCTGAGCCAACAGAAGTCATCATTACTATGAAGCCTGAGGGTACACCCAGGAGAGACAGGATGACCTTAACTGTCAAAACTGGTCAGTCCATCTGCTCAATACTTATTAGTTTGAATGAAATTGGTACAGCCAGATTATTTCTTTTCCAATCATCATGTGATCAATGATGAGTGACCAACACAATTCAGTTCCTTACCCTTACAGGTCATCTTTCCACTTGAATTATCAAGTGTCTCATTTAGGAGATCTTAACTTAGAATACATAGTTGGCTTGACCCCACTGACAGGTCTTAGGGAGAAATTAAAGCATAGCCAGGGTATCTGTACTACTGAGGAAGAGGCAGGTAACTTCTGTTTTTATCTTTACAATCAAGGATGATACAAGACATGATCAATTTCTACAAATACATAGGGAGGAATGAGATCGGAAAATGAAATTTTAAGTAAAAAATAACACCAAGAGAAGGACAGGATGCAAAGTAAGTCACAAATACTCCGGAGTTGCAAGTTAAAAAAAAAAAGAAAGTTGTAAGCCCATCAAAACTGGGCACCCATTCCAGAATTCCATGCAAGAATGTGGGAAAAATCACTAGATGGTTTTGGGATGGACCCAGCTGGTTCTTGGGAAATGTTACATAGCATCAATACCAAGAGACTGGATTCAGTGACAGCAGGTGTATCTCACTCCCATTTCTCAAATCCATACGATTAATTTTGTGGTCAGTGGCACAAACATGTCTCATGAAACAGTGGACACTGGCTCCACTCCTGAGATCACACTTCACAACAGATGGCTGTATGTCAGCTCAACTCAACCTGCAGGGAACTCAGGCACCCATTACTGTTGCAAAGCCCTGCTCCTATCATTTCCTACACCTGATTTAACATGCCACATATACAGCTCTGCATTATAACATTCGATCAGAGATGTGAAAACAGAGCTATGTCCTAATAAAGTTTATTAGGTGGAAACTGTTACATTTAGTGGGTTGTTGCTGACTTCAAAGATAAACCAAAACTGATCAATATTTATCCAACACTGATTTGTCCCGCTGTTTAGCACCACACTCCTCTATTTTAAGGACTTCTCAGAAGGAAAAGTCAGTCTCAAGGGCAATTGCTTGGACACCATTAAATAAAATGCATCTAGGATGTCAGCAATCAAAGTGACTTTCTGCTTGGATGTCGATCAACTACTGTGCTTTTTCCAAACAGACTGGAGCATAACCAGGCATACCAAGAAAAAGCTTTCCCCACAACACACTAAAAGTTTATGGGAAAGGCAATGAATTGACAACATCACAGCAACCTCTGTTCCTAAGTGAGTTCACTGCTTGGCAGTCTCTTGGATGAAAAGGTGTTGTGCACTGTCAATTATATTGATGAAGCAATAGAGGAAGAGAGACCATTTTACCAACAACACAGAGAAGGCAGTGGATTATTTGTACCTTATAAATCCGGATGTATTCCTCAATACTGAAGTCTCTAAATTGCTTCCAAAGTGACAATGTCTGCTCATCATGTTCCTCCAGTTTTCTAAAGAAATCCTTTGCCAGCTTTTTTGTGTTTTCATCTTCTGCCGCTTTGTTAATCTGCACATACACCTAAAATATAATGACGCTGAAAATGTTGAAGCAGTATAATCCTCTCCTCCAATAATAGCATTATCCTCTCCTCCAATACACTTCTACAAGAACAATAAAAATACATTTAAAGATGACATTTGTAACGTCAAAATTTTAAAGATGTGTTAAAGCAGCAAATTTCCCATTTAAGGAATGAATAGCTCAAAGTCCAATAGGAAAATGTGCACTTTATCTTGAAAGAAGTCTAATGCCCTAATTCCATACTGCTGCTGCTATCATCCTCTTCACAACCTTGAATCCGCTGCAGCAGCACAATGTGGAAAACCTCCTTTATGCATCCAAGGGAAACCATCAAGGTCATTTGAACTACAGACTTTTCTCCAGAGAACCACAAAGTTGATACCTGTAACAACTGCACTGCCTAAAAATGAGACAGCAATTGGAACAGGAAAATCCTTGATAGACAAAGTATTTTACAAGCTTTACCATTCTCTACATTTCAAGGCAATCCTTTTAAGGTCATAAAGCCTACACACTACTGCAATAGATGGTATTTTAAAATTGGGAATCTATCAATTTAATTCAGCAGGACTCAGGGATGAGGGAATAAGCAAACAAAATTTACCTATGTAAAGAAGCTGGCAAGGTCAGAAGGAGATATTCTGCCACATAAGCCATCTGATAGACATGCATTCAGCTGTTGACTATCCAAATATTCAAACAGAGTTTGCTCCTTTGTCAACAAACAGATTTATGCAAGACAGTTATCCTGCAACACGCTGTCTGAACACCAGCATTAGCAATAGTTCCCATATCCAGGTCACAGGGTGAAGCACAGCTCAGCTTAGTAACAAGAGAACATCTGACAGTGCCAGGCAAGAACCCTGACAATGCCTCATTAACATGTGAGATCCTCCTTTTAGAGGATGAGGGCTTGGACATCAACCAGTCAGAAAGTTGTGTGTGCCTATCCATATGGTTACTGGATCTGTGCAGGTAAGTATATAAGTCCCTTATGCATACTATGTATATGTTACATCCACCATGGTTGTCGCCCAAAGATCATTTAGAAGTACCAAAAACCTGATAAAATCTTTTTGGCTTGCTGCACTGTATGAAACAAGAAGTGATATCAGAACTGCTGAAGATGAAGAAGTAAGTACTAACTCAGGCATATTGGAATGGAGCAAACCAACAACCCAAACCATATTAATTCTGGAAAAACAAAGCTTGTTAAACTTTCTCAATCTTTGTAGTTAAGTGGGAGAGTCTGCTGAATCAGGTTTGTCCCTGACACACAGAAATTCAACTGATAGCACTTGCACTATCTGTGGGCTTGGTGTGTAACTGAGAGGGCAACCTCCTGCAATTAAACAGCCTTCCCTGCTGCTGTAAGGCACTCCCTGAATGGCTGTCAGCGGAAAGCACACCTAATGCTTCTGCCTCTTGCACACTCATGGGAGAAAGAAGAGCATTTTGCAAGCCAGAGCAGTGTTCTGGAAGGTGATGGTCAACCCTCCTAACCTATGTATGTTAAAGCTCCATATTAGATACAAAACACTTTTAAAATCCTTTTTCCCCAGCCACGGTGAATTGAGTAATGAAAATTAAATTCTAAAAACACTAGCAACAGACATACATGTCACTTTGCACAACTTGGGTAACCAACAAGATCAGATGCTGTCTCTACTGCAACAGCCCAAGCTTGCACTGCTCCTTCAAGAAAGGTCATTTAAATCCTACACGAGTCTCCTCATGACCCTGCAGATACAAGTACAAAACGGACAGCTCAGTTAAATGGACTATCCTCCAAAGGGTCTGGTTGATCTTCTCTGAACTTACCTCAAAAAGGTGTTGCAAAGGACTGGATTTTAGTTTTTCTTTGTTGCCAAAGGATTGGAAACCAACACCCAGTAGGCCTTGAATAACAATTAAATATAGAGTTAGACAACAACCCAGAGTATGTTGTTACGTGATTTTCATAAGCAAGTCTAGTCTTAGCACTGTAATCAATAAAACAAATGCCTTACATTTTAAAGCAGTTCAATGGTGGATGCTACAAAACCAAATCAAAAGCAGAACCTATTATTCCACCGCATGGGAAAAAATATGTAACAGCTAGAAACTAGTAGGAAATACTATGTTGATTTATCAATTCCTCACAATTGAAATTTGTGTTTCTAGACTTGTAGAGAAAATCATCTCTTACACAGCAATGAGCTGCAAATGAGAAGCCACACAATGGAAACTGTCCAGCAACAGAACATGCTCAAAACTTTCCTCTTGTTTTCTTTCTCCCTTAAGAGTATTGTCGTTTCAAGAACAATAGAAACAGAGACACAATACAATGTTCCACATACTGCCCATGCAATACTTTCAAGGGAACCTAGAATAGGCAGCTTTTTTGTCCCAATTTGGCTTCAGCACTTTCCAAAAGCTGTCTGAAAGGGCAAAAATCCAAACCATAATCTTTTTGTCTGAATGAAAAGACCCCATTAACTCCTTTGGTAACGTAGCAATATTAACCTAGCAGTCTCTTAGATTATCTGAGGCTCGCCCTTAGGTCACCATTTGCCTCTGAGTTGACAAGGATCACTACTGAGGTAGGAATAGGTACGCAGTTACCCCTTTAAAAACCCTTCTGCACCTAAACAAACACTACTGTCTCAAGAACTTCCCTCTTAGAAACACTGAGTGCAGTAGAAGCCATGGCAGATTTAAGGAAGAAAAACAGGTTAGGGTTTAGGAAATAAAATTAGTCTAATCCTATTGAAAGGCATTTATTTAAGGACAACTTGTTCCACAAGCAATCAGAGCTTGATTTCCTAATGGTCTCTCTTAGATATTAGTGTCCCTAAATATTCCACTTTTCAAAGATGACTCCACAATCCGATCTCCAGCATGACTGTCAGTCTTTATTCAACCCAAACACACCATTTCTGTCTTCCCTAAACTATCCCCAGACCTTGTTACACTCACCAGTTAATAGCAAGATGCAGCAAGGGTTGGGACTGATTCTGACTTAGAGGTGCTGACTGGTTTGCTGGCAAGCTAAACAGAAAATGAACTCTCTCCCAGAGGGTATTATATTGTATTTCTACCTCTCCTCAGCTGCCAACTGTCACAGTTCCAAAATAAATTAAGTTTTCTTGGAGACATTTTTCTTTGTCATGTCTGACTGAAGTTGGCCAATGGTTTCAAAATGTATTAGCAGCAGAGTGACAAGAAGACAGACAGACAGACAGTGTGGCTGCATAAACTTTGTTACCTTAAGAAACCTGTCCCAAGACTGTGTAAAGGTTGAGGACTTCTCTGCCATGTTTCAGCAAAACATGCTTTCAATTATTAAATTTTAAAGCCGCTGACAATAGCAGTTGTAAAAGAAATGCTGACAGACCGTTAATTACAGCACTGCTTCTGAGAAAGAACCATTATACCATTCTGATGCTATAATTCAGTGAAGCATGACTGTGACTATATTATTTGTTATAATGCCTGGCATATATTTGAGCTGAGCCAGTCCACATAAAGAGGGGATCACCTATTTTGAAAGAAACAGCTGGAACTGTTGTGTGCTGCACAACAGGTACATGTGTAAATAACAGGTGTTGGGATCTTTATACCTTCAGGAAACTTGGTAGTGAAATACATGAAATTCCTGATATTCAGAATTCAAAGTGCTATTTAGTATCTTCAAAGACAGACTGAATGAGGTCAGCTGAGAAGCCTTTTAACCAAATTGCATTTCATTGCTTAACTGTCATTGCCACATTAATTATACAATAGCATAGTGATAAAATTATGTCTAAGGGTCAAAAAGGAATGAAATATGCAATGATGAAATTGACTGAACTTTTGGAGAACTCATTCTGTATTCAATTCTTATGACACAAATCCCAAGTGAAGCAAAGCTCTGGTATTAGTTAATGTTTCATCAAAATAGGATGAGGAAAGACAAGCTGCAGAGGAAATAATTTAACAAAGGAAAGAATATTCTATTACTACTCTCACAGTCATAAGAATATTATATTGCCCTGTTAAAAATCCAGGAATTTAGTCTAGCAGGACAATGGGAAAACTGAGTGTTTTAGTTACGTTCTCTACACTTATGAATCTGAACACATATATGGAGTGAAAGTAGGGTATTTACACTTAGTTTTTAACCCAACTCTGTTCATAAAATTCATTCCTTGATGTCAACATAAACAGCAGTACCATTGAAATTGGAGGGGGCAGTATAAGGATGGAATAAGCAAAAGCAACTGCTTCATAGACATTGCACTTTGTGTTTGCCATTCAAAAATAGCTTTCAAACCCCATTACAAAAGAAGTGTGGGATGTTTATAATTTTCACAGGTGTACTAGCTCTCAAGAATAAGGAAGTGAGCATGACTGCCTTTTTTTAAATGCCTAAAAGCAGCTTTTGGGGGGAAATTAGAAAAGGAGAGGAGAATACAGACCAACTTAAAATGCAAGATAAACAACAGTTAACCAAGTTTTGCACTCCACGGATGGCCCCGCTGCCAATAAAAGAGGGATAGCTATAGATCCAGCAACTGGACCTGAAAAATCTCTGGTCAGGGAATAAATATAAAACCATGCTATGCTGCACATGAGAGGATTTCTCAGTCCTCACTTACCCGATGGACATTTCAGAAGAGGTAGGGGTGTCTCTGTATGTCCATCCAACACAGATTGTGGAAGACTATCAATTTGCTTACACATTATCCACCTATAATACCTCTCTTTTGCTATATTTTAAATAGAAACTGAATATTTTGGGGAAAATGTAGGGATATTTTTAAAGCTACAAACTCTCTGGGACCTAACCTGCCAAAACATGGCTGCCGTGGAAAGTAATTATGCTCCATGAACAACCACAACTGCTATATGTGCGAAGTATGAATAAGGGTAAGAGCAGACGTGCAACACTTATGGTAACAGGTACGTACACCTTTTGTCTGGAGGCAGCAACAGGAATCTGCTCAGCCATGAGAGTATACAGTAGAAAAAGGCTCAGAATAAGCAAGTATTAAAACATACCAAACTGCATGCCCCAGTCACCGAGGTAATTCATTCTTACTACTTCATGTCCCAGTGCAACTTTGAGATTTGCTATAAAATTCCCTGGTAAGGAAAAAAAAAAAGGTATTACTATTCAGTTGAGGGTAGTTCCTCATCCCTACAAATACAGTTTTCTGGTTTTGTATGATCTATACTCAAAATGAAGAAGAAAGCAATCAGATGGAGTACTCAAAAGAATTTGCTAAAATACTTCACAACTGAAAGCAATGTTGAGATGCTTGAACGTGTCCAGAGAAGGGCAACGAGGCTGGTGAAGGGGCTGGAGCAGAAGCCCTATGAAGGGAGACTGAGGGAGCTGGGGTTGTTTAGCCTGGAGAAGAGGAGGCTCAGGGGCGACCTTATCGCTCTCTACAACTCCCTGAAAGGAGGTTGTAGCCAGCTGGGAGTTGGCCTCATCTCTCAGACAACCAGTGACAGAAGGAGAGGACACAGTCATGTGCTGCGCCTGGGGAAGTTTAGGCTGGATGTCAGGAAGAAATTCTTCACAGAAAGAGTGATTTGCCATTGGAATGGGCTGCCCAGGAAAGTGGTGGAGTCACCGTCCCTAGAGGTGTTTAAGAAAAGACTGGATGTGGCTCTTAGTGCCATGGTGTAGCTGATGGTGTAAGTGGTGGTAGGTCAAAGGTTGGACTTGATGATCTCAAAGTTCTTTTCTAACCCAGTTAATTCTGTGATTCTGTGTGTGAAACAGTGATCTACAGAACTGTTTTTGAAAGTGGGGGGTTTTCTGTAACAAAGGGTCCAGAAATGGAACACAAAGAGTAATCTCACTCAACTATCAGTCCATGGAAAGGTAGAATTTTTAACTTTATGCAATTAATAACATACATGTTACTTTAAGTATAATTAAAGACTAATGCATTATTAGATGCACAGATGCTGTATGATCTTCTGCCAATAATCTACTAGTTTTTACTATGAGACCAGGAAACGAGGGAGAAATAATGTTTTCCACGTGCCACTAGAGTACTGCACAATAAACTTATTCATTATTCCATTAGATATGACAGCAATTGTGCCAGTAATACTGGCATAAAGTAATTAACATATAAAAGCAAGCTTTTTGCAAGACAGACACCACGACATAACTATCTGACTGCTCTGCAGTCTGGTGCAAATTGGGAATTTAAAATTCAAAGGTCTCTCATAACACCTCAATGAAAACTGCCCTGTACATCTTTATAGACCAATTTTAAACCACTTCATTTAATATTCACAGTCACAAAACTCTATTATGTGTGACTTAATAAATCTGCCAGCAACACACCATGTTCTTCTCTTCACTGCATAATCAGCAAACGTTTTTAATTAGCAAGTTGAGCTTCACACAGCCACTTCACTAGAGTGAAAGGTTAGCAGTGCTCCCCTGTCAAGTGAAACAGGAAGACAAAGAGACTCTTTTAGAAGGCAGTTAAATGCACACTTACCTATTATTGTGGAACGCAAATGTCCTATGTGAAACTTCTTGGCAATATTAGGGGAGCTGTAACAAATTTTCACAAATAATGTTTGTTTATTGTACAAAACTGACAGATCATCAAGTCAAAAGAAATCAATTCATGCATCTAGCAGAAGAGCTGAAATAAACCCACCATTTCCAATTTTCCCTTAAGATTTTCTGATTAGATTCTGTTCTTAGACAGCTAATTTTCATATCCAACCATCTTTTCCTTCGGTGTTGTAGGGAAAAAGAAACCACAAAACACCACGGCCACAACAACAAAAAACCCCCAAACAACCATCCCACCAACTATACTAGTGACAAAGGATTGAAAGCATCTTCCCACTATTTACATGTTTGGGACCTATGGATCATTCTCTTCAAGCCTTTACTAGAGATAAATTTGATATCAGGACAGGGAACTTTGTATACAAGAATTAGCAACTAAAATCACATCCTCTCCAACATGCCCCCCTCCAAAAAAACCCAAACCACAACCCTGTACTCACAATTGTTTGCCCTGATAATAAAATAAAAGTTCAGCTATGAAAATTCATCCTCCAAATTAAAGCCAGAGGCTTACTTTCCATGACTATGGAAGCCTGTCGAGGGAGTATAAGTAAATGAAAATATTTATCCATAAAAAGATCTGAGGCAGGCACTTCTTATTTCACAAGCAGGTGACTGTAAACAAAATTGCACTGGACAGAAGTTCTGGGGCCAGGAATTGAGAAGATTTAGTAAGACAAATGCCTGGCTGCTTTAACAAGTCAGAGAGGAAGGTATTAAGGTGACAAAAGAAATGGGCTAGTGGCTGAAAATTCATGTTTCTTGATAACAAAATAAAAGAAGCCTACTTAAAAACCAAATGCTATTCTACACCAAATGAGATTATTTTTAGTGGAGGGCAGTGTGAGGCATGAAACCCTTAAATGCCAAAACCATATTCTGGGAAAAAGCTTCAATTCCCTAAACATAGCTTACAGGCCACTTAGCAGATGAATATTAAGAGTATCAATTACAGTTGTATACTGTAAAAACACGCTTTAATGTCACATTACATTACAGCAGTGACCATCAAACGGCAAATATCAATCAGCAGACAAGGCAATTCTCTCAAAGGACTCCTCACGTGTGCTTACCTGAACTCAATGACTGCCTTTTGTCTAGGCACTGTAGAGAACAGTTCACTTTTTACTCCATACTCTGAACCATCTTTCAAAACCTGCTGCAACACAGTCTAAAGCACAAGGAAGATTTAAAAAAATACAAAAAAAAGTGTAAACAACAGATTGCATCACTAGGAAAACTGTTTACCAGCCACTGATTCCACATCCTTTATTCACATTAACAATTAGATAGATGGTCTGCCAAGCAAACAAGGTCTCAGAGGCAGAAGAAAAAGCCATTAACTTTTGAAAGCTGTATCTAACCAATTAAAAAAGTTAGAGAAATCATAGGCAGAGTTTTGGTGAAAATTACAGCTGAATTTCATAAAAACTTTCTACTGCTTTAGTGCCACAGAAAGCCAACTATTCAATCCTCATGTGTCCAAAACCCCTGCTCCTTTCCCCCACATGCGAGTCTGTAAGGTTGCTATGATTGGTCTGTACAAAAATGTGTCTGCTTTGAAAGCATGGAGCCTGTGTAAAATGCCTTAAAATATTTCCTCAGCGCTGTCTGTGGGAAGAGGAATCCTATGGTGACTATATTATTAGAAATGTGCTCATACAGCAAAGTCAATCCTTGTATGTATTCTACATACTTCAGTTTGTCACAGGCCAATACATCACAAACCTAATACAGTCATTCATTGCGTATTCGCACTCCCAGATTCACTTATTCGCACATTCATGGATTGTTTTTCAGCAAATACAGTTATACCTCCTCCATCGCGAGGAAAGGGACAGGCGACAGCCCTCACGAAATATTAATCTCGCAAAGAACAGCAGGTCGTTAATATGCATGCAGGCCACACCCATTGCCCCACCCCCCGGAACTCTGCAGGGCTCCGGGGCACTTTTTTGCTTCTCCCTTCAGACTCTCTGAACAGGGGGAAGAAAAGGGAACCATTTCTGAGCCCCCTCTGCCTCTGGAGACCCCCTCCCAACCCCGAGATCCTGCGGGTCCGCCGTGACCAAACCCCGCGCCACTGCTCCCGCCCTCTCCCCAGCCCCAGTGCATATGCCCGCCTCGCAGTCCGCCCCATTCCGCGCCACTCATCCCGCCCCCCGCACCGCACCGCCTGCCCTGCGCCGCTCGTCCCGTCCCACACCANCAAGGCTTATAGTCTAACACACAGCGCCGTGGCATGCCTCAGGGAACACTGCCCTGTGCAGGGATGCATCAGTGGTGGCTGTCCCAGCTGCCCCGGGTGGGCACTGAAACACAGTACAGCTTTGCAGAAGTCATGCCCTCCCCTGTCATTCTAAGCCGAGCCAGAAGACTGACTCCCACTGGGTGCTGGCTGAGCACACAAGGGGCACTGCTCTGTCTTCTCCAGTGGCCATCTCAGCACCACAGCCCTCCAACCCCCCACTGCCACTGCTGGCAGCATGGCCACTGAGGCCAGTCCAGAGGTGCTCACAGCGGTTTGATAACATTAAACTATTGAGAAAGTCTGTATGAAGCTTCCAGAGCTGCCCACAGACAAGCTCACACACAGGGATATGTCTGTCTATGCCCAGCCAGGGTCCCCCAGCTGCCTGAGATCTCACACTGACCACTGCCCACCCATGGGTGCCAGGAGCGGGGTGTTCAGCTGCTTCACCCCCTGGGTGTCCCAGTATGCGGTGCTCTCAAGTGTCTGTCCCCGTCAGCACCTTTCTGGGGAGTGCCTGCAGAGAGCAAGCTGCCTGCATGCATGTGTCTGTGTTACTGTTTCCACAGGTACAGGCAGGGGAGGCGATGGCAGAAGGTGTGCTAACTGCAGTGGAAGCCAAGCGCCAAGTGCTGTGTGTCCCCGAGGGCTGCGTGCCCGGTGCACCTGGTGATACACATAGCCCCAGGGAAAGTGCCCCACAAAAGGGGAGTTGGGCTGGCTCCAGCAGCGGTGGGCCAAGCACTGTGTGCTGGGACAGGCCAGTGGCAGAATGGGTCCCTGCCGCTGTGCTAGAAGGAGGCTTCTGTTTACTCATGCCCTCCCCCAGCTTGGCAGGGGGAGGCAGCATTCTGCTGGGGAGGTCCATATGGCCACTGCTGCCGCTCCCACACTTGGAACGTGCGGATGTATTGTAGCCATCAGAAATGGCAGAAAGTGTCCGGTGAGACCTAAGGCCGACCATTAGGATTCTGGAATTGGAGATACAGAGGAGCTGAAGGTAACTATACACCAACAAAAAAGGAAATTTTGGCAGCCTATGAAGGAATCTAAGCCGCCTCAGAGGTAGTTCGTATTGGGGAAAAAACCTCCAACACTGATGCCACCTGCTGCTGTGAGGGGCCCCGAGGTCTTGCAGTGTTGCAAGGCTGAGGGTTCCTGGGCTCCAAGAGCACTGGCACCACGGACCTGTGCCGACCTAAGCTGGGGGACACAGGGGTCCTCCCTGGTGGACTGCAGCCTCCTCCGGGGCCACCAGTCCTCCGGGGCCACAGGCCAAGCATCCATCGAGCCCCTTCCCTGCCGTGGCCCTGGGGCGAGCTTCCCCACCACAGTGGAGGTGCAAACACGCGCAGCAGCAGTGGCCCAGTGGCGGTGGTGGCAAAAGCGGCAGTGTGGCCAAAGGGAAGCCCACGGATTCTCCAGGGGTCTCCCCAGTTGGAGAGGGCTCAGAAACACCTCCCTTTGCTCCCCTGTGCTCTGAGAGGCCATAGGGAGGTGCTGAAAACACTCCCCAGCACTCCAGGGCGGTGAGGGGGTGGGGAGATGGGCATGGCTTCTTTGTACATCCATGATGCTGCCATGCTCGTGGATTGGGCAATTCATGGGACCCCGTTAATATGGAGGTATGACTCTTGTATGTATTGGACAAGCTTTCTGAAGATAACAGAAGCCCTTAAGAAAGTGCACCAAAGTGGAAATCTCACTTCGTTCAGTGGAAACTTCCCATTTTTATTTTTTTCCCCCTCAAAAAATCACTTTAAAATTTTTCTGCAATAGCTACTGAATAATTAAAAAAAAATAGGAAAAAGATCTATAGGAAAAAACTTTAATTCTGTTCTTATTGTGACGCCTTATAAGGCAAACTAGGCACATACACAAAATTTACCCATAGACCTATTCTCTTTATCAGCAAAAGTTACAGCTAGTTTTTTTCTCTTCCTCTCTCCTCAGTGACAATGCAAAATTACATGTCCTAATTCCATGTATTTTTTCCAGTAAAACTCTACTAGGCCAGCCACAATTTTGCTTGAATAATTAAACTGTCTAGAATTCCTACAAATCACACAGAATCACAGAATCACAGAAAATTATGAGTTGGAAGGGACCCACAAGGATCATCTAGTCCAACTCACCATCTAACACCCGTACAGCAATGAAGCACTTCATGAAGCCCTATCCATAAATAAAATTTACCACTGAAACTACTCTGCTACATTCTTATAAAGATGGATTGACTATATCTTCTTTAATCAGCCAATGCAAATATCCACTGGCTCAGTTACAAGGATTAGGTGTGTCCCTTCAGTCAGGATGTTGAGGAATTGCTGTACTTCTATTTCAGATAAAAACAAGAGTCTTTACAGGCAAGATCACAACTTTTAAGTTATATACCGCAGAAACTCAAAGTAGGTGTAACCAAGTAACCAACCCTGCCTTTTAAAGCAGAGAGAGAAAGAGAGAGACAGAAAAAGAGAAGTTATGACAAGCAGTGGATGGTAAATACATTGTTTCCTCACAAGGATAACTTTCCTGAGCCTCATTCCAAATTCTAAACCTACAGAACAAATCAGCAACAGAGATTCTCAAAGAGACCTTATGACAGATAGTTTTACATAGAAAACACCTTTCTAAGACAACAATAGGTATTCTATAGTTTTATACTGAAGAATTTATTTTTACCTTAAAGCATCCAAAAGATACTACTCACCTTTGCTAATAATTCCCTGTTTATTGTAAAATTCACCGTTCCTGGACCAGTGCTGATTTCACTCACTACAGCATCACACTTTAGCTAAAAGAACAAAACAAAACAGAGACTCTGTGTGAAAACAGGTAAACTGGAAAACTGTAATTCAACCGACTATAAATATTAATTTAGTGCACTGTAAACGTTAAATGTTATTTGTTGGTTTGAAGCAATCACAAATGGATTAGTTCATCAATCCTGTTGGAAAAGGGATGACTTTATTATTTCTCACCCATGCTTAAGAGGTCTGAACATAGGAGTTGGACTAGGTGATCCTGTGGTCCCCTTCCAACTCAGAATAACCTGTGAACCTGTGAATATAACCAAGTTTGAAACATCACACGTAAGTTCTACTTCAGCTCCTGCCTGTGCACACAGTCTGTATTTTCTTTTGATTGGGAGTAGTCATTGAACTCTTTGTACAGACCAAAGCTGAGATACATGTGACAACTCACATAGTACCTGACAGCACTTAACAAAAAAAGGAAAAAAAACAAAACAGAAAAAAAATGTTTAGCGACAAAATATACCCTGAGACTGGCTCAGCTGGTTAGAGACTGGTGCTAATAACACCAACGTCATGGGTTCAATCCCTATATGGGGCATTCACTTAAGAGCTGGACTCCATGATCCTTGTGGGTCCCTTCCAACTGAGAATATTCTTTGATTCTCTATAAAATAAAGATGTTAAAGGATAGTTAAAAATTTAATTTACAATATCCATAAGGCATGTTTTGAAAATTCAGAACCCATAAAGCATATCTGGGCACCCAACACCTAAGTCAACACAAATTCGGGTCTCCTCATGGGCCAAGAGTTTTAGATCTCAACCTGTCAGTTTTGAGAATTTCTTTAAACTAGATGTCTTTCATAGCCAAGAAATTGTCTGGAAAAAAAAAAGGAAAAGAAAAAGAGGGATGGAAAGCCTATGAAAACTGACACAATCACCTTATCACTTGATTAAAATCTTTGAGAGGCAACCTATATATTCCTCCTGAAGCTCAACAGCACAAAGTGGAAGTTGTACCCCCATGCTGTACATCTCCAGCTCAGATACTGACTTAATCAGAAGAAATGATAGCTAGTCTTGAAGTTAGTTAACCTTCACAAGCTCTGATGACAACCAATCCCAGTGTTAATTCACAAGTTATATTAAAAAAAGCCTAGAAGGGGACTGTGCCGTACAGAGGCACAGAACCCCCCAACACAATGTCTCCTGCACAAAGAACTAACAGTACAAAAATGAAAAAAGTATCAGTCAACCAGATGAAATCAAAAGCCCACAGAAACAAGACACTTCAGACCTTTCTGACAGGCAATTCTCAGCACTTCAGAGCACATTATGCTTCATTTAGTATTGGACTGATGTATTATTTAAGCTACTTTAGTCCACAGGAAAAAACTCCATCTCTTCTGCCTAACCTAAGGATCTTTATTTCAAATATTGTGACCTATTTCCTTAGAACTAAGAGCATACTGCTGAATTTTAAGGTACTTGCGTCAAATGTTTATTACAACAAAAACTGGTAACTGCCTGCATCTTTCTGTATCTCTGCTAGTTTTTGATATGTGGTTATTTTGTCAGTTTATACACTGCTTACCTTCTTTGTAGATGACATGGCCAGCTTAAACAAATGATATTAATTGTATTTCCTTTATTCACTACCCAACCAAAAACAACCCCAAGAGATTATTCTTTTTCTTTTTCTAATTGGCACAGTTTATGCAGTTTGGGGGTCTTGTACTGATGGTCTGTTCTTTCCTGTTACAATTGCTCCTCCCTGTAAAGCTGAAGGGCTAAATGTCTTTTAATGAGGGAGGCCATTTGCAGCTTCCTAAACACTGGGAACAGCAGCTATTTTCAAAATGACAGACTGGACACAAGGAAAAAAGCTTGTTACAGTGATGATACAGTCATTTAGACAGATTGCAAAGGAGGCTGTCAGATCTTCGAAGGCTTCCAACACCTGATTGCATTTCAGAAGTCTTTAGCAACCTCATCCAAACGCCCTCAACAACCTGCAGTGCACAGGAGATGGGAACAGATAACTTCCTGAGGCCCTTTCCAACCTGAATTATTTGATGGGTCTAGATAATCTTTGCGTTGTTTCAGAACTTATGGTTGTACATCTGTGCACCATCAGAGTCAGAATACTCATCTTGTTACAAGAACAAGTCCGAGATACGGATGCCTTCAACATCTCAGCAGTGAAGAGTGAGATGAGAAATTGTTCAGCTTCTCAATAGTGTTACAGCTGGGGTTTTTTGTCCTTTTTAACTTCTGATTGTAGAGCACCTAACTGATTCCTTCTCACACTTGCTCACAATCTCCTAGTTTATGCTGCTCTGCAGTGGCATCAGCAGTACAGCACAGATTTAGATTGTGAATTATTTTTCTTCAGCAAAAAAATGATCCCTCAAACCTCAGCATCACCTTCCTCATTCCCACTTCTGTTCAACCTCAGCTTCCCCACATTTCTGTTTTCTTCCACCCTTCAAAGTTTGTATCACTTCTGTGTTTTGCATGCTGCTTGTTTTTTCATGCTGTTGCTAGTCTCAACACCTCAGCTACTACCATTTTGCAAACTAACACACCTGAAAAAATTGCTGCTCTGAGAAAACTCAATTTCAAACAGTTAGGGACTTGAAAGTTTGGTCCATTCATTCCAAACAGGCTAAATTTATACACTGACTTTCTGGTGCTGGATTTTGCAGTCTTTGGTTTTCCAAGACATCATGCACTCAATTGGTTCCTCAAGTGCTGTACTGCAACCGTACAGACCATGGCATACCCTTTAGATAACCACTTAATTTCACAAATAACTCCAACTATTTGAAAACAGTAATTTCAAGAGAACTTCAATTAAAACTGCTTCCTGAATTCCTTGTGAAAATTCTGTGTACAATTACAAGTGCAGTCATCAGACCCCTCTGTTATGGTTTAGGGGTTTTTCTGCTGCTCTGGTAGCGAGGGGGTTAACAGCTCAGTTCTTGCCTAAGCTTTCCGTGCTGCCAGGGCCTTCAAGGTTACAGATAAAGGCATGCGTCTCTGCAAATAACATACTTGGGAGAGAAGAAAAAAAGTTCAGTAGTAAGATGTAGCGTGCCAGCTCAGACCCTGCGTCGGGAGGCTGAGAGATTTGAAGGCCCCCAGGCCCAACGAGAGAAGGGGTAGAGATGTTCTTCCAGGCATCCCGCTGCTGTTTGTGAATTGGACTGACCATGGTGAAAACCTATGGACCAAAGAGAGAGAACCAGGACCGCAGAATCCGTCTAAGCATTAAGACTGAAGATGGAGAGGTAAAAACTGGACAACNTCAGGAGAAGTTGGGGTGGGTCTCTGGCATCCAGCCAGGGTCAAACCACGACACCCTCCAGCCCAGACAGATGCTTGGAGAAAGAATACTTTTTACTTCATGATGCCCATTACACTTGCTCTAGTCTGTAAGTTTGTTACTACATAAATACATGATGAAGGCACTGGCATACCCTTTCAGCCAGCTTCTGAGCTCGAAGATGCAGGTCTTGTGTCAAGCAATCACCAGAACTGCCTTCCATTACAGAAGCAACGGAGAGCTGGAAATCAGCCACATGTCTGAAAAAAAGCACATACGAAAATCAGGAGAAAACTCCTGTTGAAATGCTGGGGAGACTTGTCAGATCTAAGCTGACTCTGAGTATGACAAGTCCAGCTGCCGAGTGTAAGCCAGCCACAGATATCTGAAGGTTCACTGTGTTTAGAAAGCTACAATAGAAGGCCAAATAAATATTACCTTTGCTATAATACAATCAGAAAGTAGAGGTAGTGAGAACAACATTTCAGAATAAACAAAACCCCTGCTCGTGAATGAGTGTAATTGACTTGGTAACATCATTACAACTCCTGAGCAGGACACTGAAAAAATCCCGTAACTTCACATTCCTTCCAACCAATTTCACATTCACATCACTCATGTTAAAGCATTTGCCATTCAAGCACTGCCTGTAATTTGTACAGGCTGTTAAGGAGTTATATTTATTTTGAACTTGTTTGAAAAAAATACAGCGATTTAATTAGATTGAACTCTTTTAATTAAATTGGTATACGTATAAGGTTAGTTTCTCTCTGTATTTCTTTTCCCCTAAAGTCCTGTTAAACTCTTGTAATAATAACCATGACATAAACAATAAAATATGATAAGATAAAATGTAAGCAACTACCTTTTTTTGGAGACAGGAATTGCAGATATGGACTTTATTAAATTTTCTGGTGGCAGATCCAAAACCTTTGAAAGCTAAATTGGAAATAAAGAACAAAGTGACTTAAGGGGCAAAAAAATAAAATCCAAGGACAAATACTACTTAAATACCCTCGGGCGATGGATACATCACTTATATTTGAAATATATTTCAACCCATGTGAAAAAGCAAACGCCTAAGTGTTATGAACAATACAACAGAATATGCAATAGAAACAAGAAGTGTTACTGGAGCCCTAGAAAGACGGCAAGGTAAAACACCAGAGGGTTGGGGGGGCTTTTCCCCACAGAGGATCCCATTAAACACCCGCATGTCGCTATGGGCTGAATAAAAACGGTCTGGACTGGAAACGACCTTAAAGCCCTGACAGTTCCGACTGCCTCCCGCGGGCAGGGGCATCTTTCACCACTCCAGGTTGCTCAGGGCCCCGTCCAACCTGTCCTTGAACACTTGAGGCATGGTCACCACACCTCACCCGGTTTATCGCGGTCCGCGGGCGGGGCTGAGGGGAGGCAGGACGTACCCGGGCAGCCGGGACGTACCTGGGCAGCCGGGACGTACCCGGGCAGCGATGCTCCAGCGGAAGGCCCCGGCCGCCATGGAGCCCCTGGGCCCCGCCCGGGCCGCCCCNGGTGCGTTCCCGCCTCCCTGTGTTGCTCCCGCTCCTGTTCCCGGTGCTGTTCCCGCTCCTGCTCCCGGTGCTCTTCCCGCTCCTGTTCCCGCGCGGGGCGGCCGGGACCCGCCGCGACATGAGCACATGCTCCGTGTCCAAGGTGAGGGGCGGGAGGGAGGGCGGGAGGCCGGGGGACTCCCCAGGGAGCGGCGCGGGTTGTGCGGGCGCTGGAGGAGCGGGAGCCGCGGCACCGCCCGCTGCCCTTTGCCGCCTCCCGTGAGCCCGAGTTCCCCGTTGCTCTGTTCCCGCTGCCCGACCCTTCCCAAAGCCTCCGTGGCTCTTCATCCGTGCCCGGGGTCCCGTTTTGCCCGAGGCGCTTTTTGCCCTCGCCGCAGTCACACGAAACCACCGAATACTCCGAGTTTTGGGGGACCCACGAGGACCATCGGGTGCGATCCTTACCCGTGCCCGGGACGGCCCCGGGAATGCCCCGTGGTGGGTGACTGGCCCAGCGCTCCAGCCGCGTGTTCCCCCATCCCCCCGGACACAGCCGGGATGCGGCGGCGTTGGGTCCCTCCCAGCACCTCTCGCTGCTTCTCCGCCCGAAACTAAGTCAATGAAGAAATAAAAATCAAAGTGCTGTCACCCACACGCAGTGTTAAATATCTGGTGGTATTGCCGTGGTGTTTCCGAGTTAAACGCTTTTATCTGGCCTGTAGTCAGGGCTGGCAGTGCATTCATCAGTCTTAATGCATAGCGAGACTTGAAATTTGGTGTTACACACATACAGAATACACACACACAGAATATTATGAGTTGGAAGGGACCCACAAGGATCATCTAGTCCAACTCACCACCTAACACCCGTACAGAGACCGAGAGCACATCCCAGAGCATAACACCAACCTAGATCCCTCACAGTCTAGTAGGCCACTCCGAGCCGGAAGGGGCCCAGGGTCATCCAGCCCTACACCCCCCAGCTAGACCATGTCACTAAGCTCCTCGTCCAGTNTAAGTGTTATGAACAATACAACAGAATATGCAATAGAAACAAGAAGTGTTACTGGAGCCCTAGAAAGACGGCAAGGTAAAACACCAGAGGGTTGGGGGGGCTTTTCCCCACAGAGGATCCCATTAAACACCCGCATGTCGCTATGGGCTGAATAAAAACGGTCTGGACTGGAAACGACCTTAAAGCCCTGACAGTTCCGACTGCCTCCCGCGGGCAGGGGCATCTTTCACCACTCCAGGTTGCTCAGGGCCCCGTCCAACCTGTCCTTGAACACTTGAGGCATGGTCACCACACCTCACCCGGTTTATCGCGGTCCGCGGGCGGGGCTGAGGGGAGGCAGGACGTACCCGGGCAGCCGGGACGTACCTGGGCAGCCGGGACGTACCCGGGCAG
Source organism: Pitta sordida (assembly GCA_013390025.1). NCBI lineage: Eukaryota > Metazoa > Chordata > Aves > Passeriformes > Pittidae > Pitta > Pitta sordida. The sequence continues at coordinate 21,026 of WEKX01026513.1, read as the reverse complement.
CGATGCTCCAGCGGAAGGCCCCGGCCGCCATGGAGCCCCTGGGCCCCGCCCGGGCCGCCCCACGCTCAGCGCACGGGGGGAGGCGCGGCCAGGGCTGTACCACTGCGCGGGCGGGGGGGGGTGAGGGGCCGGCAGTGCGCCTGCGCGCAGGTCCCGCGCGGTGCGTTCCCGCCTCCCTGTGTTGCTCCCG
>WEKX01026513.1:0-20663 GCA_013390025.1 Pitta sordida | reverse complement strand
TCACAGAATCACAGAATATTATGAGTTGGAAGGGACCCACAAGGATCATCTAGTCCAACTCACCATCTAACACCCGTACAGAGACCGAGAGCACATCCCAGAGCATAACACCAACCTAGATCCCTCACAGTCTAGTAGGCCACTCCGAGCCGGAAGGGGCCCAGGGTCATCCAGCCCTACACCCCCCAGCTAGACCATGTCACTAAGCTCCTCGTCCAGTCTTCTCTTAAACACCTCCAGGGATGGCGACTCCACCACCTCCCTGGGCAGCCCATTCCAATATGCAACATTTGACTTCGTCTCTTGCTTGATCATGTAACGAACAATAGCAGTGGTTTCACAGCATGTGTTTTGTCATTGCAAGACTCCTGTCCCTTATATTGTTTTTCACTCAGTGGTGATGTGCAGCTGGATTCATTGGTGTGGAAGTTATTACTTTCAGGATCACGGGAAGGGCTTCCAAACAAATTTATAACTTAATCTGAACAGGTGGATTTTTCTTTCAAAAATGGCTTTTGCCTTTTAGTTTGGTAGTGAAATGTGTCACTCCACGTTGCACCCCATGTCTTACATGTAATCTTTTGTAGTTTTATATTTTAACCTCAACAACATTCAAGGATGGAGGGAAATCCAGTGCTTGTGAACCGTCCAGTAGTATTTGTGTTTGGTTTGATTAAGCATATGTTATTCTTTTATATGTGTGATTTATGTGGTTACCCTGGCCAGTTCCATTTGTGCTCCCATTGTGTGTACAGCAGCGTTAATAAATCTGTAGAACAAGTTTTTGCAGTGGAATTGTTCCAGAGTGTTTAGCACCTGTAGAATAACCACACCTTTTGTTCAGCATGTTTGAAATGCTCCTTAGTATACATGGTAAAATAGAAAGAGTCTGAAGGCATCTCCACTTCATAAGACTGTTTTTCGGAGAGGTCAATGTAATTATTGTTGTTTTACTGCTATGTTTTTTTTGTATAAGAAAGGAAATAACATGTCTGGTCACTTAACTGTGATCAAAATTGATCAGACTTGTCGTGTTTGATTTTCACTACATCATACTAGTGGCTGAACTACCCTAAGGTGAGTTCAGTAATCCTTGCTTGTTTAAGCATCTCCATTGAGAAATACAGGGTTGGATGAGTCTGTTTGTCAAGTTTCAACACTTAGGTGTTTCCTTCCCCCTTGCTGTAGCTCAAGAGCCTCACAGCAAGAGTTGGGGAATGCATGTGATTTCTGGTTTTTAGGAAACCATTATAACTCATCAAAAGAGGTGAGCTTCTATAGAGAGGATGGGGGAATAAATTTCAGATTTTCTAGAGGAAAATAAGACATCTCTAAAAAATTCGAAACTTAATACTTATGTGGCAAAATAGGTCTAACTGGGAGATGCCTTCTATCTGAAGGAATTCCTTGGAATGGGCCTTTTTATGGTTTTCCAAACCATTGGTCATTCTGCTTCTAACCATCTGCTTCTTTGAGTTGGGATGCAGTTGTCCACTGTAGCTTGGGCGTGTCATTTGCTTTTGTAAATGACTTAATAATACTTATTGCATTGCTCTGGATCATGTTTTCTGTTCATCTCACCCTTTTGCCTTTTGGTTTTTTTTTTGTTTTAACTGAAACTGTACTGCGAAAACTGTACTGATGTGTCCCCAGGGAATAATTTCTTCTTAATTTTAAACCTGTTGGAGGTTTTGAGACATTTAAATAACCTGCTGCTGTTCTAGTTGATGGCTAAGTTGTAGAATGTAGTGGAAAGATGTACAAGTTCCTCACGAGTATGCTAAAATATTGCTTCCAGAAGTGTTCCATCTTGAAACAGGAATATAAAGGGACAATATGTAACTTGATTTTTTTAAGAGGCTGGCAATTAATTTTAAATTATTTATTTCATGGAACCCTGAAATTAAAGGAAATAAAGTGGCCTCAGGAGCCTATCAGATTGATGCTCATATTGAAGTCTTGTTTTCTTTATTTTTTGCTATTCTCTAGGGCTGCTTTGTTTTTAAACCAGCTGCCAAGAAGAGAAGATTGTCTCAGAGCACAGGTTAGTGCATTTTCGTATACATTTCTGTGTTTGAGAAGAGTTAATCCTGGAATGTTCATCACTCTAGTTATAGTTAGTGTTAGGGTTAGGCTAAGCCTAGCCTGGCCCTGTAGGGTGGTACCGCTGCCAGGGAAGGGTTCAGAGGGTTCATCCCCTTGGATGGAGGAGGGTCTGGGAGAGTCCCCACAAGTTGTGTGGGGAGCGGGTGCAAGGGAGTACCCATTGACAGGAGAGGGGGCAGTGGAGCCCCTGTAAGCCACAGTGGGGGGCGCAGGGTGGCGGGACAGCGCAAGCATGCAAAACCCAACAGTGCAGAGGGGTTTTTCACAGTGAAGCTGCGAGAAGGGAAGTGCAAAGTAAAGAGGGTTGACTGTACTTGGGTAAACTACAGTCGGCCCTCTTGCACTTCGCACCCCCCATATTGCAGCTTCAGATCTTAGCGGCATGATTTTTCAGCGATGTAGGAGACCTGTTTCACAACTGTGCATGTGTGACCTGCCACCACGGCGGCGGTGGCTGCAGCGGTGGCACGGGAGGCAGTGGGGGCGTGGGCAGCAGTGGGGGTGGCACGGGTGGCGGCGTGGCCGCCATTCAACGCGGAAGTAGGGCTATGTGGATCCCGATTAAGACCGCAGGTCGATGTTATAGGAGACCCGACTGTACTATACATGTTCTAGTTAGCAAGTGCTTTGAGGCAGAAAAATAAATTTGACTGAACTAGCCCTAAAAGAGAGGCAGAAGTGAGCTAGTTTGTCTCCTTGCAGCAGTTGGTTAGAGTGTTGTTCTAAGCCAGTACTCTCATGTGCATATGTCCAGTCTGGAAACCCAGTCTTGCCAAGTATGAAGTTTCAGGATTGAAACTCCACAGCATCAATAGTTGATAATATTGTTACACTCCTCAAAAGGCCTTTTGAGCACATTTGCACCTAAAGTTTGAGTTTTGGTTGTGTGAAAAACAATACTATGCCTTGGTATGTTACCAATAGTATGGTGATTGCATTTTCTTCAACTGACAACTTAAGGCCTGTGTAACCAGAGTGGATTATGTATTATAAGTGATTTTTCTTAGGCATACAAATGAGGTAATAGTTTAGGGGAGGCAATGAAAATGGAGGGTAAGGGATGCCTCATAATTTGCAGAGCTGGTTTGGGTGGGTTTGGTGCTTTGGGAGCTTGTGCTCATCAAGTGGTTCTTTTCAAGAGATCAAACCACTGTGGATTCTCCTTTGAATGGTCGTCAAATGGACATTAATGGCTGGCAAATTAAATTTTTAATATGCATAGCATACCTTTAGAGAAAAATCAAATGCTTTTTTTTTTTAAGGAAAATGTAGACTGTGAATGTGGGAGGAAAATCAAGAAAAATCTCACTCAGTAATGCAGTCATACATCCGGAGTTGTGGGATTTCGGTGTTGTTAGGCTCCCACAAAACATTAATCTGTGAATTTGAGTCGGACGTTAATATGGCAAATTATTGCAGTAAATATGGCAACTTTGCAACAATGCAACATCCAGAAGCCCCTTACGGCACGGGGAGAGTAGGAGTAGGAGTTTGATCCCTTTAACTGCAGTGGCTACCACAGGCAGGAGTGCTTTGTCTGAGGCTATGCATATGTGCATATGTACCGCATATGCACTGGCAAGTCCGGGCTGACTGCTGCTGACTCACATGGTGCCATGTGTTACAGTTTAAGGCTTCCTCACTCCTGGCAGGGTTGGGCAGCTGGCTGAGGCCAGCTGCTGCAGCACCGTGCCATCCTGCAGAACTGTATACCGCTCCACAAATCACTGAGTAAGGGTTGCACAAAAAATTTCATGGATCACTGGGACCGCAAATATGACAGTGCATATTACTGAGGTATGACCGCATTACGTAGTTTCTATTCAGCCTCCTCATTTCACTCCCAGTTCTGGCTTTCCTTCTTACTTGGAAGCTGGTGGAGAGTTTCTGTAGTCAAATCTGTGAGGCAGAGCAGCACCAGGGAAGCCAAGTGTTCCAAGACCCTATTTTACTAAGAAGGTTCTGATTCTCATTTTCTTTTTCATAAAGAACATGTATACAAGTGAGAGGCAATTTGGAGGTGAGTCAGAAATGTAGGCCTGGTTTGTGCATATAAGTTTGCTGACAGAGTTGTGTCAGTTAAATGTATTTTAAATAAAAATGAGTGTCGTTTAACCTGACAGTCTTTTCCCAGTATACCTTGTTATTTTCAGAAAATTGGTGGTGTATCTGCATCTTCCCTGAGGAACCGAGAGGATTTTTATGTTACCTGTTTTTGCAAGCCTTTATGGTTCATGTCTGACTGAGATAGTGAAGGAGGATTTAATCTGTTTAATAGGTGAAAGAGACCCACAAAACTTTCTGAAGCAAGGGAAAGATTTTGGGGTTTTTAAGTTCTGTTCTATTTTAATAATAAAAGCTGTTTGCTGTGATTTAGCCTTTAGCTCATATGGGATTTGAGCTGTAAGTCATTCTTTACTTTTTGCCCCCAAACTTGGGTAGTATATTCTGTTTATTCCCTCACTTATTCTACCAGAAACTAGCAGTTAATTAATTGATTAAGAAAGAAGTCATCTCCTTCAAATATACAGCCGACCCTCTTTTATCGTGGTACCGCAGGTCTGGTGTCCCCACCGTGAAGCCCTCCATCCGTGTTGATAGGCAGCTCATTAATATGCAAATTTTTCCCATCCCCCCTCGCACTGCCCCTCAGCCTCAGTGCACAATGGACTCCCCAATTGCAGAAAAATCGTACCATGATATGGTTGACTGTATACGTAAAAAAAAAGTTATGTTTTCATCACCTTATTTGTGCTTTCCTTTGCTTTCTGTCTTTGTAGGTCATGATTTCAGGAATGAAAACAATAATGGGGAGGATGCTGAGCTGCGGTTTGTTACTTGTCAGTCTTTATGGAATCAGATCAAATCAGAAACAGAGGTAAGTCCTGGCTTCACACTAAAGCAGTGTTTTGCATTTATAACAATGCTGCTTTCTTCTATATTTCAGGAGGTAATTTTTACATTCTGAAAAGGGCAGTTAGTTAACACAATAAGAGGGCCAGAAGAATTGACAGCCTGAAATTCTTGTCCAGAATATAAAATAGAAAGACAGTAATAAATTACACATTACTTTTAATGACAGAACTGCATGCTTTTGGTGCTTCAAGCTGCTGCTTCTAAGCTTGTCTTCAAATAACTGTCCTTTTTATTAACTCCTGGTATACTGCTGTTTTCTGCCTTCAATGCAGTTAATGCTTTCCAGCCCTCTGAGGATTTTAGGTTGGTCTTGACCTCAGTGTTACAGAGTTCATGCACAGCAACCCAGGACTCACAGTGGATTTACATGAATACAGCTGCCTGGATGTCAAATACTGAATGACACAGCTGCAAATATAGTCCATTGAATTAGTGCAGACAGTGTGAACGGAGTTGTCTGGTGGAGGTCAGAGTTAATTTCCTACTGAACTGTGGCCTCCTAATGGTTGTATGTTACATGGTAAGCTGTTGTTGTGCCCCTATAGCCAGCTGGCTTGCATTATGGTATAAATAATTACCTCCATACAGCAGGGATTTCCTTCTCTGTTTAGTGTCATGGATTCTGGGCAAGTATTCCATGTTCCTCTGCTTTGAGCTCTAGACATTATGAGAATTTTTTCCCCAAAGTTTGTTTTGGAACTTGCATTAGAAGCCAGATGGATATAGCTTAAAATCTGGACCCTTGGGCTAAACTCGTAAATTCCTCTAATTTTGTTCTTACTATTCCATGATCCAGCTCACTTGGACTACTCAGCACCCTTTTCAAACCATAACTAGGCAGGCTGTCTAAAGCAGTGCAGCACCTTATGGTGCCAATTAGAGAGAACACATGGAAGTTTGTGGAGGTATATTTGGTATCTGTCTGACAACTGCCACACTCAATGGATTAACTACCATCCTTGGCATTAATGGTGGCACCTGCACCAGAAACCTCTTTGGCAGCTACATGGTTGACTACAGGGAAGATGGCATTCTGTGGCTACTTCTGGAAGACCTTTTCTTGGATCTTCTTGCTTTGGCATAGTATTGTCAAGACTTTTGAGACAAAGCTCCTGCATGGCCAGCAGTGGCTGCAGGATTTTTTTGTTGAAGTGTTACAGTCGGCCCTTTTGCACTTCGCGCCCCCCATATTGTGGCTTCACATCTTAGTGGCATGATTTTTCAGCCATGAAGGAGGCCCCTTTTCGCAACTATGCATGTACAACCTGGAATGCATGAATATTCAATTAGGCAGCATGAATATGCAAACCAATCCGCTTCCCCCTGGCCTCAGAATGCAGTAGTGGCCACTGCTTGCCCCGGCCCTGGAACGCAGGTGTGGCGGCAGCCGCCGCAGGGCCACTCCTTTCCCGCTACAGCAGCAGCAGGGCCGCTCCTCCCTCACTCCCCCTCCAGCCGCGACAGGCTGCTCTCCCAGAGCCGCCGCCATGCAGTTATGAAAGATTTACACACTCTCAGGTGTTCGAGACTTTCTTGAGTGACTCTCCAAGACATACTTGTCTACCCTGAGTATGGAGAGACAAGGTCTACCCAGCCCGAGAGGCACCGGGACAGCGGCCTGGACAGCTCCCCGCACTCGTGTCCCTGGCCGAGCCAAAAAGGAGGTTTTCCCAGAGAGGGGCGGATGCAGGCACTGTGAAGGGCCAAGACAAACACTGATACACAGCAACACAGTGCCAAAGCAGCGCCTGGGGGCTGCATGAGGGCGTGGGACAAATTTGCATATTAATGAGCTGCCAATCAACACGGAAGTAGGGCTTCGTGGAACCTGGTTAAGACCGCGGGTCTGTGATTTAGGAGACCCGACTGTATATTTTTCCCTAGTGCTCTTCAGGGATTTCTCCCAGAGCAGCAGGCACAATGATCATAGTGGCAGCCAATCACAGTGAAAACCTCCCTTAGCCACTCACACAAGTGGGGGTGAAAAGCAGAGAGCCACTGCCATGTGAAAGATCATCTTTCTTTCCTGCTCATTTAGAGCATCTCCTACCCTTGTTTTCTTTGAGGCTGTTGGGAGTTTGCCACATACTTTCTTCTGGTGTTACTACTCTTGATGGAAGACAGTTCATCTTACATTGACAAATTAAGAGAGGCCTTTCCTTAGAGTTTGAAGTGCCCAGGAGCAGATTACCTGCAGTTACTTTTGCTGCAACATACAAAATGTTCTTCATCCTGCTTCTGGGATATCTGTCATGTTTTTCCTAAGGAGTTTTGAGCTACCATCCATTCATCCCACTGTTAGCTAATGATGGTTTTTACTTATAAAATAATGTGATAATTCAGGTTGGAAGGGACATTGGAAAGTCTCTAATCTGAACTCCTGCTCAAAGCAGCACCATCTGTGAGGTCAGACAGGATAGGTGAGGGCTCTGTCTAATTGGGATTTAATTTCTTACATGCTTCCAAACACTGGTGTAATAAACCTTATCTGTGGCAGAATACATGTAACAGTGTGGTTTGCTGGTTTGAACTTTGATTCTACAGGCTGTGGTAGTGTTGTGTGCTGAGGCAGCCTAGCAGGATGTTCTCCAGAATTTTTGCCAGGGTAGTCCTACCTGATGTTTTGTTGTCAGGCCATGTCCTTTATCTTGGTGTTTTTCTAGTTCTCTGTTGTCTCCTTGAGCTGTTGAAAAGCAAAGAGGATTTGACCTCAAGGTACTTGGTTGTGGAGTGTTCTTGTTCTATGTATGCCCGTCATGAACTGTGCTGTGGTTGTGGCAGCACCATCTGTCATCTGCTTCTCACAACATGAAAAGCTGACAAAAGTAGGACAGGTCTTCTGGTTTGAAAGGTTAGTTTTGGTTGGCTTTTTTGTGTCAGTATTATAAGGTATCCCTGTTTTGACCCCTGCTGTCAGAGGGGGTCTCGCAAGTGTTCTTTGTATGATGAATCTCATCAAGAGGTTTCAGAAACATTGTTTTCCTATGAGGCAAGGGATTCCAGTTGAGTGACCAAGATCCAGGTTAGAAACAAAAAGTACAGGGCTAAAATGGACAGTGGTGTGGTTTAAGAGTTGGACTTGATGATCCTTGTGGGTCCCTTCCAACTCGCAATAATCTGTGAAATCTGTGAAAATAGGGTAATTTTAGCTCTAATGTGGAGATAATGGTTTTTGAATAGTCATGACCAAACCTGGTATTGTAGCAAAGACTGAAATTCTAGTTCATGTGATTTTCCAGAGTGATACTCTGGTGTTTTCACATTTTTCTAAGTAAAATATCTCTATGTTTACAGAAAGTACAGGAAGACTTGAATAAGCAGTTGCTTGATAATCTGGTGAATTTTTTGAGACGATCTCATTCCGGGTTTCAAGAGAAGACAACAGAATGGACTTGCCGAATGAAGTTCAGAGAAATCCCTACTGCGGCTCTTGTCTTAGGTAACTTTTAAAAGTTATATTTTTGCTATGTACATCTGTTTAAAACTAGCAGAGAGTCACCTTTAAGAAGGTGACTTAACCATGGAATTACATAGCTTGAGTATTTCTGATATATGTTCTTGCAGTACATCTTTACAGGTAAGAAAGCAGTATCTCTATCTCGGAAAAGGAGCAGAGGTGAAGAAAATGGCTGAACATCATGTTACTAAGGATAGTGAAGTTCTGAAATCTGTCCTTTTTTTGTCTTTGCTCCCTCCCCCCCCTTTTCTTTCTAAGGTTTGTAATTATAATCCTATTCAAACCTGTTTCAAAGTAAGTTGATTTCATTTTCAGCAGATCATTTTAGAAAATTTAAAATCAGGCCAGTGCTTCAAACTTACCGTGTGAGCACTGACAAATAGTGGGAGGTACTCTGCTTTTGTAGGTAGTAGCAGGTAAGAAGCTTGTGGTCTGAATATTTCTATGAAAGAAGCTCTGAATTGCTTTGAGGGCCTTGTTCTTTTTTCTTCTATTTGTTGACTAAGGATGCTAACAAAGGCAGTAGATACTAAGTAGTTCATAATTAATTCAGTTGGAGGTTTATACTCATTCATAGTATTTTTCCTCTTTACATAAGCCATGTGAGGATCCAGGTCTTGGGCATACGCAGTATTCTTTTTCAGGAGAGGGTGAGCTTAACTTCTTGTGTGCAGACAAGTAGATGGCTTCTGAGGGTATCAAGAGCAGTGGTGTTAAGAAACCTATCTTACTTCTTGCAGGTTTGCACTCGTGAGAAATCTTTCATTAAAAAAGACCCCACCAAGCAATATGAGGGGTCTTTGCGGTGTTTCTCGTTTCTCTTACTCAGGGATTATTTACATGGATCTCTAGTCCTGTGTTAGTTTTTCATCTTTCATCATAGCTGATGCCATGCTTTCCATTTCTTTCTTAAATATTTGAGGTATCTTCTGGTTTTTCTTTGCTGTTCAGTTTATTATTCAATCATTATGGTCACAAATGACAAGAGAAATGCCCTTAAAAGTTTGTTTTTCTTCTAGGTGTAAATGTTACAGATCATGACTTGACTTTTAGAAGTCTCTCAGACTTCCTTCAGAATAATATTACTCCTTATATAGCCTTGCTGGAAGCCAAAGATTGCCCAGGTAAATAATGCAATAGCTTTGCTACTTCTTTGGAATAAGGTGTCATTTAGCTAGAAATTCTGGCTTTTCCCCCAAATGCAATGGATTGGGAGATCTTGAAGGCTTTCTAAAGATTTACTCAAGCCCATGCCATCACAGCAGTAATGCCTAATATATTTTAAAATGTATCCAATTCTTAAAAAGAAGATTAAAGTACTGCTTAGCTATAGCATAGATGTCAAGAGTATGCTACTTGTGTATTCCATGTTGATATTGTAGGCTGACTTTCTTGCTTAATTGGACAGTGTATGTATGCATTCCTCTTTTTAAATGCTTGCAGTCAGGTTAGTACAGTGAGGGAATGGGTAGAATAAAATCTTGCCCCATTCTCCTTGCTCCTTTTTTATTTTTTAAGTAAAAAAAGATTAAAATCACTTATGGCACGGTCCTCAGTTCTGTGGATTGGCTGCCTTACTTATTTTTAGGTCACTCTAATGGCATTTGGCTGAAGTTTCTAGGCAAGTTAATAGGATCATTTTTCTTGCATTACCAGCACACATTAATGCTTTCTGGAGCATGACATGTGCATTCTGGAGAGAGAATGAGAAAAATTAGAAATGCAAAAAATAGTTGGGGTAATATAAAAAATAATTGGGGTAATTCTTAAGTGTGGATTGGAGAAATGTTACTGAATAACCAAATGTCTTTACTGTTTGTCTAAAAATGTTTTGTGAAGGCATAAAAAATCTGATGCAGAAGCTGATGGGGCAGCTGATGAACTGCTCCATAGATGTGGATGCACTGGAAGATGAGGACTATGTGCAGGTTTCTCAGAAAAGAATACGTTGTTCAATGTCTTCTCTTATCAAATGGTATGAGAGCGTAGCTAAGGTATGTTGTTTGGTGGTTTTTTTAATCACCAGTTGATGAAAATGCCTGACCTCTAGATGTATTTAAAACAGAAATTTAGTAACTCAAATTTTTGTGAGAGAATGCCAAGGTTAAGTTAATTTAATTCTAAAAATTAATTTGAGATTAAGATGATTTGAATATAATATGTAACACGTATAACAAATGTGGTGTTAGTTATTGATGACATAAGAGTGTCAGAATTCTGAAACACAAGCAAAAAGTACTGTTTTGTCATACATTTAATTGGGAACTAGAAGCTTAAAATGCAATATCAACTTCATGCCAGATGCTTTTGTCCCAGGGGTGCTGAGATGATTTGTTTCTTAAAACAAGACTTGATGAAAGAGCAGTCTACTAGGGAAAAGTTACTGTATTACTGCTAACGAGCCATGATGTCATCTGCAGCCCACAATACATTGGCAAGCAGTAAGAAAATAACTTTCAAAATGTTTTTGTATCTTTCTGCTTGCTGAAGCTAATGATGTGTCATACTTTGTTTCTGTCACGAATACAAGTTAGAACTGATTTTCTAATTATTTCGTCAGAGCAGTGGTAAATAGAACTGTAATGAGCACATGCTCTTTTTATTACTGTGTAAAAATACAGGGAATAAGCAATGTCTGTGTATACAATTCAAATCTTCTTGTTCAATCCCAAGACAACTTTACCAGTTCTGTCTCACAGAGCTATTCTTATCTTTGTTGGAATGTATGCTTAAAATCTGTTTATTCTTTTTACTTCATGCTGTGCCAAACAGCAAGATGAAGAAGGCAGTTCTAGATGGTAATAACAAATACAGCTGACAAAAAGTTCAGTCGTGTCACTTTGGAGTAATATATTATCGTAGATGTGATTCAGTCTTTTTATTTTATTGTCGTCTGTTTATTAATGTTTAATGAATGGCATTAAAGAAAACGGACTCTGAAACTCCAAGCAAAAAAAGAGCTTCTTCCTCTAGACACTGGCAGTCTCCTCCAGTTGTAGTCATACTCAAAGACATGGAAAGTTTCACCACAAAAGTACTTCAAGATTTCATAGTCATCAGCAGGTAATGTGACTTGAAGTTTAGTTCCTCTCCTTTACTCATTTTTCTATTCTCTGTTCTCTACTTCGTGGTTCCTCATTCACAGATTCACCTCTTTGCGGTCTGATTTTTCTGCGACTGGGGAGGTCCGTTTCGTGGGGAACTCACCACTGCACCTGCACGAACTGACATTTATGAATATTCCAAGTAGACAGTTGTGAATATGCAAATTTGCCCCTGCCCACCGCGCTGTGCCCGGCAGGACGCTGGGACACTGCTCTGCCCACGCCAGTCACCCAGTCCTGTGGCGCTCAGAATGGAGAGCAAGCAGTCTGCCCGCACAGCCCTCCTCTCACGAGAGCGGGACGGGCTGAGCTCTGAGCGCCATGGGACTGGGCAGCTGAAGTGCAGCCTGTACTTGTGACCGCCCCACTGTGTTCCCTCCCAGGTGCAGGCAGCAACGCAAGGCACGGCAGCAGGGAATGCAGGAGAGAGAGCCCCTGTCACACCTGGGCAGTCCTGCTGTGTTCCCTTTGTGAAAAAAGCACACATCCCTTCGCCGCTCACTTTTGTGCTGCTGAGGTGACACCTCAGTGCTGCCATGCTGTCCCCAGCTTGTGTCCCATGTTACCCTGGGGACTAACCATGTTACCCTGGGGACCAGCTGCCGCAGTCTGCTGGCACACAGGTATGATGCACAGGCTGCCCGTGCTGTGCCGGATGGAGCAGAGGTGCACGGCTCCCCAGGTGCAGACAGGGCAGACCCCCTTCTCTCCCCTGACCACTCACATCACGTGAGGAGCTCCTGGGAGCACCCCGCAGCTGCTCCCGAGCTGGGGGGCAGGGTGATTGGGGGGAAATTTGCATATTAATGAGCTGTCTATCAACATGGGGGGAGGGCTTCAGAGAGGGGGGGACCAGAGCTGCGGTACCACAATATTCGAGAGCTGACTGTGTAACAGTGAGGTCGGTGGAGCATTGGAATCAAATATTGGTGCTGCTTCTTGGGACTCTGAACCAGTGTGCCTAAGGACTAAGTCGAGATGCAGGGTGGCTGATTTAGTTCTTCACATGGGAGGATTTATTGGTACCAGTTGTTACAGAATTCGTGAATGTGAAACTGATTTTTTAAGATGTCTAGATCTTCTGTAGGCTTTTGAAATCATTTCCAGAGTATATATTTGTGTGACTACTGACATAATGCTGATTCAAGGTCATTAGCTTACTAACAGGTGTCTGTGTAAAACTGACCCAGTTGGCCAAGATCTGTAATCAGCAGCTGACTACTTCAGATGCTCTTGTACTCCTCTTCTTCCTTAACCTCTCTTGCTTAATGGCATCTCATGCGTGCAAATCCAAAACTCATGCTGCTCTCCAAAAACAGCATCTTGCACTTAGTTCCCATGCTGAAACTACAGTTGCATCAGGGCTGCAGTTGTACAATTAGTTCAGCTGCAGCATATGCACCTGACATTGCCTCTAAACAAGGCCCAGGCAGTTTCACTTGCTGAGAGACCACAATAAAAATGGTTTTCTGCTTCAGATCTGGCAGATGGATTCTTGAGGGAACATTTTGAAAAGTAAAATCAGAAATGCACAATTATCTGGAAATAATTAGGGTGTAAGGCAGTGGAAAAAAGAGGTTTTAATTGGGTTTTTAAGTGTTGCCTTTTTTTTGTGCTTTTTTTTGGCAAAGACAAATGCCTAGTTATGAGAGTATGGAAGGTAGATGAAGTGCAGTTCAAGTCTGTTGGGCTGCTATTTGCAAGTACACTCTGTGTCCCTTAAGAAAAAAAGGTTTAGAGAATTCACATGGTCCTGTAAGTAAAGACTGTATTGATTAAAGTAAAGTAGAGGACGGGTAAAATAGAAGTTCAGCAGAGTTGCATAATACTTTGAAAAAGATCTTTGGCATAATTGTAGGGGTTATGGTTATTCTCTCCATTTAAGTCTTAAACACGTTTAATAATAACAAAGGTGAAGTGGGTAAATGTGAGAGGTGATCCTAATTTGTTAACCACAAGTTTTAATTCCTTTCTGATATTGTCTAAGGTTATCAACACTGGACAATAATATGTGAAGTTTATTGGGTTTATGTTTAAGTCTCCAGCAATTGCTTTTGAGGAGGTAAAGAAATGAAGTAATTGTGGAATAACGGTTAAAATACCAAGCTCAAAGAGTTGCTGTGGTGAAAACAGATGAAAGGAATTAAATGACACCTTTAACCTAGATGATGTCTCATTTTAATTTTTTGTATCTCCTTGAAACTATTGAAAATGGAAAATAATGATAAAATACTATTGAAAACACTGTAGTTTGTATCACTGGAATGCTGTTCAAAAGGAATACACATTCCATCCTGGTTTTCAGTTCTCAAAGCAAATACTGAAAAATTATCTGAAGAGTAAAATTAATCTGAAGAAGCTGGAGTTCTTTTTTTTTTTTTTTTTTAAAGTATGGCAAGAATGTTGGAGAGGTTTCATGTTTACTTAGAATTTATTAAATAGTGTAAAATTTGTAAATTTTATTGAGACTGTTAGTTGTTTAATGTCTTTTCTTATTTTTTCTCTATTTCTTAAAAATAAAAATCCTATTATTAGATTCAGTTCTGTGAATATAACTGTTTGGGAAGGTAGGACCAGCACAAGACTGTAACTGAAATTATGCTTTTTATGCCTCTTTCTGAAATTTGAATCATAAAATAGAATTTAGTCTTCTTAACTGCTTTAGAACTTTAAATAGCTTCCTTTCATTTTAATTTGACTCCACATCAAAACTCTTCTGGTTTACTGGCAACAAATCTTTTAATTTACCACTTTCTGCATCTAAACTCAGTGCTATAATAAGAAGGTAACCCATTTGTTTCATGAGTTTCTCTAATGTAACTGTTACTTTTTTTTTTCTCCCTTCCCCCATTATCTAGTCAGCATATCCATGAATTTCCTCTAGTGCTGATTTTTGGAATTGCTACATCACCAATGATTATCCACAGATTACTTCCTCACTCTGTTTCCTCTCTGCTGTGCATAGAGCTTTTCCAGTCCCTTTCCTGTAAGGACCACCTGTCTACTATAATTGACAAGGTAATTCCCTTTCTAAATAGAATTGTGTGTGTTGAAGCACAGTGTATATATGTGCCCTTTAAAGGTAGGTTTATCTGAGGGTTTTGGAAAGAAATCTGTTCATGAGAGCTGTGGATTTTGGATATCTCTGCTTACAGAGTAGCTTAATACTGAGAACTGGCTTCTCACTTTGACACTCACTCACACACCTGCTTTCATCTTTCATTTGCATTAACATCTGTGCATATGTACATGAACAATTACACTTTCACCTTCACACCTCTTCATTGAAGTAGTGCTTTGAGTTGAGTTTTACTTTGTTGCAGGAAAAAGATAGCTTTGAAGTTACAAAATTAACAGTTCGGCCTGAAGTTTGCCAGCTGTCAAACATTAGCTGAGTTATCCAAATGTTCAAACCATGTAAATGGTTTATGCCTGAGGGTTCTTGATACAGAACTTAGTGCAGGATTTCCAAAATTGCTATTACACATGCTGAAATTAGTGGTACATATCTCTGTTTATTACAACAGTCTCTGTTTTCTTCTCAATTTTGCAAATAAATACAAAAAGAGCATTAAGCAAAATTAACTTCAAATTCTGCATTACAAAAAATGTGGTAAAATAATAAACCGAAAATAAATCTATGCATAAGTATTTTAGTAGAAATACTGTTCTTAGGAGTTGTCAGTTATTTAGTATCTCAGTTGAATGCTAATGTATACTCACAGTTGTATCAAATTGTATAAATAAGTTTTGCCGATTTGAATTCCGGAGAAAAGTTTTGTTATGGCTACTTTTTCTTTTTGTCTCCCTCTTAGCTGCTTCTGACAACCCAATTTCCCTTTAAACTGGGTGAGAAAGTTCTGCAGGTTCTCATCAACATATTCTTATACCATGATTTTTCTGTCCAGAATTTTATCAAAGGATTTCAGGTAGGCAATGGTAACAAGAATTCAAATTATGGTTGTGAAAACAAAGGGCAACTACTAGGCACTGAAAGATTTCTTAGGGACTAATATGAAACAGTATCCTCTGGAAATAACTTGGATCTGTGAGCAGATGCGTATTTTAAAACCTTAACTGATAAGGGTTTAAGAGAAAACTTGTAGGACAAGTATGAAGAAGCATGTAAAAGCTAACTCTGCCACACCCTCCCCCCCCAGTATTTGTGGCTCATTTAAAAGGGAGACCTGCTTTAGTGGCTAGAAAGTGCCGTATTTTGCTATAGATGAACTTGTAGCTTTTAACACCCCTGGTAGAACTCTGCAGCTCTGATTGTGTGTACCACATCCTTGGACTCAGGTTTGTCTTGGTGTGCATAGGCTACAGCCATGTCTTCCCCTCTTGAGCCCTTCTGGCACAGCTGCTGGATGCACGCTTCTTGACTTTCAGGGAAATCAGAGCTACAGAGTCACTTCCTCTGTGCCTCAGAGTAGATAATGTTTGTGCTCTGAGCAGCTGTGCATCAATGTGAGGTTACATTTGCCCCCTCTCAGGAAACAAAGTGGAAGAGTTCAAGGTTCCAAAAATAGTCTGTACGAGTATGGGAATTAAATTTTTGTTGACTTATATAGATCTTCATATCTAGATGTATTTCTGTGTCTGAGTTTCCTTGTAGCTTTTGTGGATTGCGGACAAGCGTTCTCTGAAAAATTTGTAGTCTCTGTAATCTGTTTTCATGCATGTTTGTGAAATTATTTCTTTCTTGCCTAGTTCCATGTGTGAACCTGTTAGTAAAACATGCCTTTTTAATGTCATATACCTTTAGAGTTTCTCAGATTCTTTGGTATCTAAGATTCAGTGATTACACGTGGCCAGGAGAAATATCCTACCTATTAGTACCTCTTCCTGCAAGCTGACCTGTGTGGGCTTTCATAGGATTCAACTCCTCTAATTTGAGTCATCAAAATTCAGTAATTCTCCATTGGCCTGATAGGAATATGCAAGTTCTAGCCCTGACACAGCATATGACTGTGTCCTGATGAAGCAATTTCAGATCAGATTCTCTAAGTAATAAATACAAGTGATCACCATCATCTCATTATGTCTGGGTGTGATATCAACTTCTCCGATAGGAAACTGTCTTTCCTCTTTGAAAGTTGTTATGTTTCAGTGAGGTAGCCTGGGTCTGCAAGGCCCTGGTGCTGCTGCAAACATTTAATACAGGTGAAATCAGTGATAAAGTGCATTTATATGTAGACATAGGCAGAGCTTGATGATGTATTTTTGTGTACGTGAAACAATTTGAAATTAGGACGTGTGGAAAGTTTGCTTGTGTACAGCGGTTGCTCTTCATGTCTCCAAATGCAGCCTTTGCTTTTTGTGAGCATTGGAGCTGAGCATGTAACCTAAAGGATGCAGTAATTCACGTAAGTGAATAGAAGGTATTTAACAAGCTATAGTTGTTACATAAGAAGGGGGGAAGTATCAGGTAATGAAAATGAACAGCACCAAAGAAGGTAATTACGGGATTATTTGAAACTATGTCATCAATGTCCTGTAGTGACGGAATAC
Source organism: Pitta sordida (assembly GCA_013390025.1). NCBI lineage: Eukaryota > Metazoa > Chordata > Aves > Passeriformes > Pittidae > Pitta > Pitta sordida. The sequence continues at coordinate 3,569 of WEKX01026513.1, read as the reverse complement.
TTATGAATTGTAATGAATTTTTTTAAGAGTACTATTACTGCCATTGTAGTACCTGAATTGTAGTAACAAGAAAGCATAAAAGATAGATACATGTAGCAGGGACGATGAATTTTATTAACATCATTATTTCTTGCTTTGTTTTTCAGCTCTGTATTGTGGAGCACTTCTATTCCCAGCCTCTTAGTGTACTGTGTTGCCAACCGGCAGATCTTGAGAAGAGAGTTAATTCTTTATCTCATGATCAGTGTGAAAACATTCGGAAACTGCCTTCTTTTAGAAGGTAAAAGGAGAAATTAATTTTTTGGGCCATCATTTATTGAGTTAGCTTTAAAAAAGAATAGAAGAACCTGTAAATATAGGTCTTTGAGAACTGTAGCTCATTTGTGCATGTTTCTGTAGGTAAGATGATCAGAGGACAAGAAGCTTTAATCTTCTGGTCTAGAGAGTAAAGCTTCTGTGATGTGCAATCAGTTGATTTTTTTGTTTGGTTGTTTTTTGCTTTCTTGTTCTCAGTACAGAAACAAGGTATTATGACAAATAACCATAAATCACTTTTTGAACTTGTTAAGCTGATTTGGAGCATAATCTCATGGGTAGTAACCTTTCAATTTGCTGGATTTGACTGTCCTTTTTGAATCTTTCCACAGAAGTCTTTATAGCAGCATAAACATTTTAATTTTTTTTATCCCTAAAATATTTCTTTACATTGTCATTTTTCTGTTGTTTTTCCTTCTTGCCACCAGTTATGTGGAAAAGCAAGAGTCAGAGAAACAGATTGCGCTGCTGACAACAGACAGCTTCTTAAAGGTAAAATCTTATGGATGTCTTTGGAGAACAAAGATAACTTCCCCAATGTATTAGTTTGTGTAGCATAAGAAAATACAAGACCAAGATGTATAGTTCTATATAACATCTTCCTTACAGAATACGCTGTACTTTGTGTCCAGTAATGTAGCATTAGGATTGGCAAGTCAAAATTTCAGATCTCTAGGGTTGGCAGGTCAGCTTTTATATGAAGCTGCACAACTTTCTTGCATCAACCTTGTGTTGTATCTAGAAAGACAACTGCTTAAAAAGGTTACAAGGTTTATTTACAGCCAAGTCTTTTCCTGCTTACTCAGACTGACTTTCTTGGAAGGTCAGTTAAGTGTTCGAAGAATGTGTAAGTAATCTTGGAGGTTATTTCATAAGCTCTTAATCTTTCCTACCCTTTGTGTAGTTTCTGATTGAACTCAGTAGAGCAGAGTCTGTGTCCCAAGGCACACATTCACACTAGGTCTCATACAGGATTAAGACTTCAGTTTGTTACATGTTTATCTGAAGTTTTGTCAAGTGATTGAAGTCAGACTACTACTATCGTGAGTCCTTTAGGAATTCACCAACAAAAGTCTGTTGGTTATTTTCATCATCTGAGCTGCTCCCAGGAGAAACTGTGCTCAAGGTAAAAGGTTTCTTGTAAGTCTTCATTTCAAGTCTAGCTAACCTCTCAGGCAAACGGTGCAATAGAGGGAAAGCAATCAATTTATCCTAGCAGAGCTTCCTGGACTGTAAGGCTTTTTCAGGTGTGAAGAGCACTGGTTATGGCTGGAAGAGAGGTTAGTAGCAGGCAAGTTTGCAAGTGCAGTTATAGTAGTCAAGGTAAGACATGATCTTATGTTGTTTTATGATTCATAATCTTTGTTGGCAAAAATAGCCTGACCTACTGCTGTTCCTTAGCTGTTTGTTCACACCTACTTTGAAAATTGAAGACACATCATTTTAAACTTGATATATTTAATAATATACCCCTTATTTCAAAAGCCTCACCCTGTAAGTTTGGGAAGGAAGACGGAATTCTTTTGCCTAGGTGTGGTTCCCACAAATTTTAGTTGAAGACCCTTGTTCCAGTCTCTACAGTAGGGGTAGGACCATTATTGCCTTGCCAAGGTAGCCGTGGAGTCTGCTTGGGAAGAAAAGGTCCTACTGCTGCATTGATGAGGTGCTCTTTATTCTGTGGGTCATGCTAATCTACAGGACCATTCTGAACTTTGGAGACATTTTTTCAAGTCGCTGTGGTACTCATTCATATGAATTTACTGTTTGTGTTTCAGGACAAGGTAAACTTGGTCTTCAGGCTTAGCCTCTAAACCTGCAATACACTTTATCAGCTGCATTTATATTCCATGTTGTTACTACTTTTTTTAATAACTATGGGGAAAGTTTCACCTATTTAAAATAATCAGTTTTAAAAGCAGTTTTACCTCCTAATTATTAACGAGTCTGTCTGAAAGTTTTCATGGCAAATTTAATTTGAAATTATGTAAAAGCATCAATTTATATCTGGTATCTGTATTTAGGGAAATAACATTGCATAGTCTTCTGATAGTGTTTTCAAACTCTTCTGATCCAGATTATGCCTTTTCACTTCATTATTTAGCACAATACATTGCTATTTATTTATATTAACTACATCAGTGTTGAGCTAGGAAACAAGGTGAGGCAGATACAGATGGGCTAATAATGCTTTGGGTTTGAGGAAATAAGACTGATGTATCAGCCTGGAAGAGAACTTTTTTCTTTTTCTCAGCATTTTTGTGGTGAGAATAATTTTTTTCTTAATGATCCTACTTAGACTCAAAATACAAACTTCTGAGTGTCTACCCTTAAGTCCTGGAAATCATTTCAACAGTTATCAGTGACTCTTAGATATAAAAAGTCTAGGAGGAGAAATGTCATTCATGTTTTTGATAATTTAAAATCTTTTATTAACATCACCAAGCTCTGCAGCACCAAATGTCTGTTACACTGAGTCTTTGCAGCATGATACCTTTTCTTTCCATACCTCAGTACTTGCTTCTGTTGCCTACAGACAAAGTTTTGCTTTTCTTTTCTCTTTGATACCCTTTGTTTCAGTTTAACTTTAGAAAACTTCAGTGGCTTGTTTTATTTTTCTGTTTCCATTTGGAATAGTTTGCTTAGATTTTGACAAAATGGCAATAAAATATGTGGGCTTTTTCCTCTTTTGACTGAAGACAGGGGAGAGATCTTCTGATTCACGAGCTTAAATGTGAGGAGCCCAGAGTGCTTTAGTACAGTTACCAGAATTTTTTGAGTGTGGCTTTCCAGAAGTATTAACAAATGCTTCCATGAGAGGCCAATGATAATGAGTTGCCATCCAACAAATTCAGTAGCTGCAGCCAATAATGTCTATTTCCTAATGTGTGATTTTTTTTTTTCTGTGGTTCTCAACCTATGAATAAGCAAAACTAAAATTAGGAACACATAGGAGCAGCAACTGAATATTTCTTTATTTTCTGTGAACTGGTCTCTATGTATACCTAACTAATAAAAACAGCAGCAACACACAATATAAGAAATAAATTTTTTAAATGCATTCGTAATATAAAAGCACAGATTTTTGATAAGAAGTACCTATATAACTTCTCACTGCCTATTAAAGGGATAGTATATAGTCTTGTTATTGTGAGATAACAAATCTAAAGGCCATCTCTAGTGAGGTGGAGAAAGAAAGTACAGTTAACAGTATGCAATGTGAATGCAGTGAACTGTTGAAATACAACTCTTTTTTT
>WEKX01026512.1:0-18656 GCA_013390025.1 Pitta sordida | reverse complement strand
CACCACCTCCCTGGGCAGCCCATTCCAATATGCAATTACTCTCTCCGTGAAAAACCGCTTCCTAACATTGAGATTAAACCTCCCCTGGCGTAGCTTGAGGCTGTGCCCTCTCGTTCTGGTGTCAATTCTGTCAGCAAAGGCCAGACAGGTCCCTCCAGCTGTCCATCAGAGGAGAGGCAGACATACTTCCACACAACCCCATAAATCAGTGATTTTGTACATGAATTAAGAGGATTAAGAGAAAATATGTAACTGGTATAGTGAGGCATTGGGATCATGACTCTTTTATATAGAAGGATCTGTATGTCTCAACCATTTTAAGACAAAGCTGAGTTCAGAGTTTCAGACTTCAGACTTGCCCCAAATCAGGCAGAAGACAAGGGCTTCCTATGAGATTTTCCAGGTGCACTTTTGTAGCCTGAGCAGCACAAGTCTAAGAGATAAAACAATCAGTCCATTAACGTGGCCTGTGTCATCCCCGCCCTTGCCTTCAATGACATTCGTTTTCCTGGACATGGACACCAAATGTCACAAAGTCAGTTGTCTCTGCACCCTCTACCTTGGATCAGGGCAACCCCTTGTATCTGCACAGGCTGGGGGATGATCAAATTGGGAGCAGCCCTTCTCAGAAGGACTTGGGGGTGGGTGGACATGACCCAACAATATGCACTTGAAGCCCAGAAAGCCAGTTGTATCCTGGGCTGCATCAAAAGCAGCATAGGCAGCAGGGCAAGGGAGGCTGAGAGAACAGGAATTGTTCAATATGGAAAAGAGAAGCCTTTAGTTTGACCTAATTGCAGCCTTCCAGTACGTGAAGGCAGCCTACAAGAAAGATGGAGAGAGACTTTTTACAAGAGCGTGTAGTGACAGAACAAGGAGAAATGGCTTTAAACTGAAAGAGAATAAATAAGTCTAGGTTAGCTATGAGGAAGTAATTTTTTCCTGTGAGAGTGGTGAGACACTCGAATAGGTTGTCCAGAGAAATTGTGGGTGCTCCATCCATGAAAATGTTCAAAGCAAAGTTGGATGGGTCTCTGAACAACCTGATCTAGTGAAAGGTTTTCTTGCCCATGGCGGTGGCATTGGAACTAGTCAGTCTTTAAAGTCCATTACAATCCAGGCCACTCTATGACTCTATGATTCTATGAAACCCTGTATCAGTAAGCAAAAAGGTTATTTTTAATGACTAAGTGATAGTTAAAGAGGTCCTCACTCAAATATGAATGAGGCTGGATTGGCACCATCAGTAAGGCAAGTATCCCAGGTCTCAAAGGGTTACCCATCTGCCGCAATACATGTTAGGAGGAATTTCACCTAAGACATGCTTTATGGTAGCTTTTTCTATTCCACAGTTTGCAATGTCAATTGAACGCATGAGATGACAGAGATGTTGGGCTGAACAGCTCCATGGTATCATTGGGTATGAAATGAGAAATTATTTTGATGTAAAAGAATATCTCAGCCACATGCCCTCATGTATTTACTTTGCTGTCACCTTCTCAACAGATCTTTTTATCATTGCCTTTTATAGAAGAGCTGAATCAGAGATCCATCATCTTTATTGTGTCAGGGCACTGATTTCTTTGATCATGTTGAAGTGTGATATTGTACTAATGACTGCTAAACCGCACCTTTGATGTTGGTTGTGAATGTGCTGCTTTGCTGGTGGAAAGAATGTAAATGCTTTTTTTTCCTGATTATTGTCTGTCATGTTTTGAAACAGCAACAGCAAGACAGGGGAAAAAATTCTGAATACTTAATGGAATGAAAAACTTGACTGCTGCCTGGCTCCCTGCTTTGACTGTCAGGCAGTTTCTGCACAGACCAGGCTGAATGCTTGAGTAAAGCTGAACCAAACTACATGCAGCAATGCCCCAGGGGAGCACACCCAGCACAGTCATGTGGAAGACCATTGCAAAGGCAATGCACAACGATTCCACTGGGAAGGGATGCATTCAGCTGGCTGCAGCCTACCTTGGGGCACTGATAGGTGTGAAAGGAGTCAGGAGTTCTGGCTCTTCTCCACTGCTCCATATCTCAGCTATGCATTGCCTAGACAAGGTCTTGCCCTTTTCAAATCATCTGCTTTACTGTAATATGTATTGGCACTTCAGTATGCTTAGCCCCATTGTATTCAACTGCTTTACAGTACAAGAAAGTCCATTTTGTGACTGCATCTGTCAATAGTGAAAACCAGCATTGTTACAAGAGCATACATTGCTTCCGTGTATGTAAACCTGGTAGATGAAGCACCAAAAGGCATAGCAGCACAGTTCTTGAGTCCTGCAGAACCAGCAAAGTCTGTGCACCGTGAATGGCCACGCAGTGTAGCTCTTTCCTTTGGTTATGAGCCCAACAGTTTACTGATAACATTTATGACAGCCACTGTCTGGCCTGAGTCTCTGTTTCTTCCATGCCTGATGGACCTGGAGTCTTTGAACATTAGTTGCAGGTGGCTATAAGAAGAAATGGTGTTTGGTATTTGGGTGACCGAGAGTTCATGGCCTGTGCAGAATGGTCTAAGCCATTCCAACAGCTGTATGCGGCTAAAAAAGTTCAACTTATCACCAAACTATAAAGACTCTTGTTTTCGAAATGAGAACCCACCTTTCTATTTGCACCAGGATCCTGCTCCATAATCTTGTTGCAGTAGATTTCCTTACACTGACATGATCATATGAAGAGTTACATCCATTTCTTACAGGTTTCTCAAATTAACTGGCACTTGGACGTTTCCTGCCATTATCCATATATATTTTTTTCTTGTGCTGGGGGAAGGGTATTTGTTACAGAATTCAATTTAGTCAGTCTCTTCAGGGAAAGAAGAACCTTGTCCTATGAAAGTGCNCTCTATGGTCTTTTCCAACCTTACTGATTCTGTGATTCTGTGATTTAAGCAACAGTAACAACCAAGTGAGAGATCTACTCTGCCTGACATCTCCATTACACACCGCAGTAAATTCTTTCTATCATGTTAAATGTACTTCACCTCATTTGGCTATTTCACTTTCCTAAGTCCTATCATACAGATTTACCATGTCAAATACCTTATTCTAAAACCATCTTGATGATGGGCAGTACTAGTATTCCCATATGCCTGTAAATATTTAACACTAAAAAATAGCAAATTTTGCTAAAGATATCTTTCAGGAGATATTGGTAATGGCTGGTTTGAATTTTTTTCCCAAAAACTAATTTAAGGGCGGTATTTTTATGTAGTTAATACATTTACAGCATCAAATATCAAAAGTAGCTTCCACCCCTCTTTGGAATGATATTCAGCGTGTACTTCAAACCAAAATATAGACATTACATGTGTGACAGACTCATAATACAGTCGTTTGAACCTTTCAGGCCGAACATTTCCATAACAGTTATCAAAAGATAAATATTTCAGAAGAGAAACACTGATTTCAGTCACACTAAATCATGCAGAATCTGAAATTGGAAGGAACCATCTAGTACAACCCCACTGCTATAGCAGGAACAAGTAGAGTCAGTTGTCTGAACAATGTCCAAATTGCTTTTGAATATCTGCAAGGAGGGAAACTCCATCATCTATCTGGGCAGTCTGTACTAGTCCTTGATCACCCTCACAGTGGAAAAGCGTTTCCTGATGTTCAAGCAGAATCTTCCATGTTTCACTTTGTGCCTTCTGTCTCTTGTCCTGTCACTGGGCACCCTAGTACAATACAACTTATGCGTCTGTGTTTCTGTGTCAGTATGTACTGAGAGAGCCTAACACAAACAGAAGTTAGGAGTCAATCTGCAGAACAACCGTTCTATGCATAAAACCAGTGCCAGGTAAAAGGGTTATCTATGAAGGCAGCTTGTCATAAGGGCTAGATATGATGGCATGGCCTCAAGGCAGGAAAGAACCTGAACTGGGACAGCTCACAACCTGTGTGGTGAAGAGACTGAATCTTCATAGAATCATAGAATGGTTTGGTTTGGTAGGGACCTTAAAGATGATCTTGTTTCAACCTCCCCCACCATGGACAGGGACACCCTCAGCTAGACCAGGTTGTTCAAAACCCCTTCTGGTCTGGCCTTGAATACTGCCAGGAATGGGGCAATGTATTGTGTTTCTGTGTCCAGATTTTGGCAGCAGAGGGGATACAGGGGGGTGGGTGGCAGGTGAGAACTTTCCAGAAACTTCCCCGTTGTCTGGCAGAGCCAATGCTAGCCAGCTCCAGGATGGACTCACTGCTAGCCAAGGCTCAACCAATCAGGGATGATATTAACACTTCTGTGATAACATATTTAAGAATGAAAAAAGTAGTTATTATGCAGATGAAAACTGCAGCCAGAGAAAATTAGTGTGAGAACGTGTGAACAAATATGCAAACCCCAAGGTCAGTGGAGAAGGAGGAGGAGGAGGTTCTCCGGGTACTGGAGTTGAGGTTCCCCTGCAGCCCGTGGAGGAGCCTACACTGGAGTAGGTGGATGCTGGAAGGAAGTTGTGAATCTGTGGGAGGCCCATGTTGGAGCAGGGTCCTGGCAGGGACCTGCTGAGCTGAGGAGAAAGGAGCTCATGATGGAGCTAGTTTTCCTGGTAGGACTTGTGGCCCTATAGGGGACCCACCATGGAGCAGCTTGTGCCTGAAGGCCTTCACCCTGTCGAAACATGACCCACATTGCAGCAGTGTCTGAAGAACTGCTGCCCGGGGAAGGGACTGACATTGGAGCAGTTTGTGAAGGACTGTCTCTTGTGTGAGGGACCCCATGGGAAGGAGGGGAAGGACTCCTCTCTCTGAACAGTGACAGAAACAACTGACAATAGTGTCCACTCCCTGTCTCCCTGCACCCCTAGAGGAAGGGAGCAGATAGAATTTGGAAGGAGGGAAGGGTGGGGGCAAGGTGGTTTTAAAGTTTATTTTACTGCTCATTTTCTATCTCTGATCCTCTTAGCAATTAATTCAAGTAATATCCCCACTTCCAGTCTATTTTGCCTGTGATGGTGACGGGTAAGTGATCTCTCCCAATCCTTATCTCACCTCATGAGCATTTCATTATCTTTTGTCTCCCCTGTCCAGTTGCAGAGGGAAATGAAAAGGTGGTTTCAAAGGGTGTCTGACATCCAGACAGGCTCAACCCATTACAGATCATTCACATCAACAAAATTGGAAGTTGATGGATGCTCTAGAAAAATTGGCTGGAAAAATTATGCATGGAAAAACTGGCGTATGAAAACCGTATTATAGCACAGTCTAAATTGGGTCATGTGCTTACAAGTTTTCAGTATTTTTGTTTAGACTCACCAATGTAATTCAACAAACAGGAGTTGTGGATTTCTGGAATTTATTCCAACTTCTGCCCCAAGAGAAAGTTGCACCATTAAAGCTCCAGTTACAGGCATGACTTTTGATCAAGAGAGGTGAATACAAGTCAAATGTTTTCACTGTCCTCAGTGACAGATGCATTGTAGCAAAGTTGTGGCTTAAGGAATATGACTTTGTTTTCATTTACAGGGGAGGTTAAGTACAAAATAAATACTTGTGTATTGAGTATATATAATCTATATAGTGAGGGAAAGATTATTTTCCATCTGGCAAAGGCTCACAGATAAAATAAGATCTACCAAAAGTGTTCCGCTCTGCCCCCACCTCCCCCCAAAATATAAATAGCATACCGAAAGAAGAAAACTTGATTTCCAGAAGTAGTCTTCCCCAATGAAAAAAATTTAAAATTCATATATTTCTCCCAGTTTTGTGCAAAAAAACCCATGTAATCTCTCTTACCAAGACCAAAAGTGTACAAGTCAAAAGAGTGGGGAACAAATTCAGGAAGCACCGCTTCCAGAAGAATGCCATTTTTTTCTTCGTATTTTTCCCTTTCTTTTTTCCCCTAATGAACTTCATTAGAATTGTCTAATTTTGATGAACTGGAGTTTTCAGCTAGAGCAGCCAGCTATGTCTAAGACCATTCACTTGTACTCTAAGCTAAAATCTAAGATAAAAGACCAAATACATGATTTAAAAAAGAGCAGTTTGGTCTCAAGGCTTTGCATGCATGCTATAGAAAAGATTTATTTTAGGCCTTAGGAGCAAGGAAAAACTACTTCAACCTGCAAAGTGTTCCCCTGCTCTGCAGAGTGCCCAAAAGCCAGAAACCAAAGGCAGAAAGTCCTTCCCCAGCTCTCTCCCCGGTTTAAATGTTTATGCCTAACACATATGCAAGACATCTCATGAATATGTATCCATTAGCATTATGTCATTAACTTACACTTTGCTTTAAGCCTTTGACCAATCAGCTCTGGTGTTTCACATTACTTTGCACTATGGTTTGGCTAGAGTTCTGTTCTGTTTACCATTCTGTGCCAGAAAATGAGGATTTTCACCCCTAATATTCAATCTTTGTTTTTCAGGCATTTGAAATACCTCTAACATCTACTAATCCTTCTAAATCCAAACCTTCTAGCTTTTTACTAAAAGCCCTAAATTTCTAAACCTTCAAATTATGTCTCCCTCACTAAATTCTATAAATTTCTAAGTCCTCAAATCAGTATCTCACTCACTAAAATCTAAGAATTTCTAAATCCTCAAATCATACATATGCCCAGACAATATTACCAGCAAGAATCCAAAATAAGTGGAAGTGTAGGTCCAAGGAGATGTTCAATAGCTCAAGAACTCTGTAGTCTTATGAAGTTATAGAGGAATGGATTAAGAAGCACAGGCCTGTCCTGCTCAACTTGGGACGAATTGCCAAGATAAAATATCTGAATTATGATTTGTCTGAGTCTTCTGAGGTATCTGATGCGTACATGTACTTGTGGAGGTCTAACTTGTGATGTGTTCGATGCACTGTATTTGCTTGTGGGCTTACCAATCATCTAATCAGCTGCTGCTAAGTCACATGGGAAACAGTGGAGGGAAGATAGTGAGTTGGACTAGATGATCCTTGTGGGTCCCTTCAAACTCACAATACTCTGTAAAAAAAAAAAAAAAGAAGTGGTCTGTGTGTATGCATGACAGCTGAAACAGCAGTTGGCTAAGAAACCCGGTATGTTTCTATGATCATTACCAGTCTTTGCCAGTTAGGCTGAGTGACACCACAAATTTGACAGCTCATTAGTGCACTCTTTTCATTGTAACACAGCCATTTGCACAGGTAAAATCACACTATGCTGCCATCTCAAGTGGCTCACACTTGAGCACCGTCTGATATATTTCCTAGGTCTGAAATAACATTCAAATCAGTAAACTTGGACAACTTTATGGACTACAGCAGTATCTTCAAGCAACTCATACTTGCTTTCAATCCCCTATGTATAGTCCTTGACCAGAACAAGGACATTCCATGTGCTAAATCACTTGGTCAACACAGGAAGAGATTAGCAGGACTCCAGGGTAAAGCTCCAGTGTCTTGTTTCGCAAACTGTCACATAGTATGCCTGTTCAGTGAGGGATCAAGTCCCATCTTAACACTGCAGAAACATTTTATGCTCCTGCCTGCCACCATATCCTTTCAGCCAAGATCAGCATTGTTTTCACTGCTGACCTTTGTATATCCTAAGATGGCCTACATCATTTTTAGTGGTGGCAATGTTCTTTGGGTTGAACAGCACTTTCTCCTCAGCATATTTCCCGGCATGCTTGCTGCTAAACATATACTCTCCAAGATTTAATTCTGTTGGTAAGACAAGCCAAGCACACCTTGATTAATTCAGTGATTCTCCGCATAGTCACGGTCCATAATTTGTGGGATCCACATACTCGCTGTTAATTTTCCAGTGAGCTATGGGACCCGGCGCATGCGCAGAACCTATCATGACCCCAGTCTGCTCGGCCCTGACCCTGCCACTTGCATGGCGCCAGCACCCCCCACTCACATGGCATGTGGTGCCAGTCCCCACCCCAGCGGAGCACAGCCAGACATCTGAAACAAGCCCCACTCTCAGGACAGTCCTCCAGACCTTATTAGGGGAGGGGGCATGGCTATAGGCGTGGCATACTTACCGACGTAGTGGGTTCGCTATCTTCGTGGATTCCACAACTCGCATGAGGAGGACCAGACCCAACAGCCCGCGAGTAATGGGAGATCACTGTATTTCCACCAAAACTGCTGCAGGAAAGGGCAGCTATTCCAAATGTTGGCATTTGGACTTACTTTTCTGAAGGGTTCTTCATCTGTTCCTTTTCTGACAGTGAATGTATTCATTCAAGTTGCCTTGGAAATTACTTTATTGGTGGAGCAGAATGTATTGTGGTTAGTGACATGCATAACATAAAAAAATGAGAGATGATAAGCTTTTCAGTTTCCATGGCATTGTCTACTCAGTCACATTTCCGAGGAGGCTTTAACCTCCAGATCAGGAAGGCTGATATTGGGCAAGTTTTTCTGTGCTGCAACACGAGTAGAGCCCTAAAGATCTTTCAGGCTACTCCTTCCCCTTGCCTTCCTCCCCACCCCTCCCAGTCTCCTTCTCTTTCAACATAGATGCACCCGATTTCAGTGGGGTTGAACCTGTCACATTTTCCCAGGTAACTAGAAGATAGAGAGCCCATGCAAAGGCTCCTCAAAGGTGAGGAAAAAAGAAAACTCTCAGTCAGGACACAGTCTGAGTGCTTTGAGACAAGGAACTGCTAGAGACTGCTGCTCATTTCAGCCCATAGAGTAGCTCAGTGCTGGGAAAATTGATTCTAGTGTCTGAAAAGCAGTACCATACTATCAGTAAAAGTTGATGAAATTGTGTAAATGGTTTCTGATCTCAAAAGGAAGAATGACATAATTCCACAGAATGGGCTGCACAAAAAGATGAATATTCATGGCAAGGCTTGTTCACTTAGTCAGACACCACACAAGGCAGCTTCAGCTCCCTGTTCCTTCAAAAGTATCAAGAAGCTCAAACTGTGTTCTATTTTCATCCATAAAATGGACATGACAGCAGAGACCCACCTTCCTGCAAGAGCAGTAGTATAGAAGCATCAAAGTCTTCTTTAGAAGAGGGGGCAGAAATCAAAGAACCTTTGATAAGTAGGACATCAAAATCATTCCCTGTCTCTACCCTTTGGGTCAGGAAGAGTCAGTGTATTGGCTACATTCCACACAAGGTCTGAACCAAAATTGAGGAATTCAAAACCAAAATACTTGTATTTCCTCCTGTATAGCAGTGAGAAAGCATTAGATTTTGAGTTCATGCTTCAGTGCCACTTGCTGGTGCCACTGGGATAACACAGACCCCATGACTAATAGCTGGTGTTATCCATATCCAGTCTTAGAAATGGCCAAGGCTGAGGATTTGATATACAGTAATCCATCACTACATCACAGTTCACCATTTGTGACTTCAGTACATCACAGGTTTATTTTCCCCAGCTTTACTGTATTTACCATATTTAGCTTCAGCAGGGGAGGGTTAGACTTGATATTAGGAAAAGGTTTTTCACTGAAAGAGTGATCCGGTTTTAGAAAGGGTTGCCCACAAAAGTGGTTGAGTCGCCATCCTTGGAGGTGTTTAAGGGTAGGCTGGACGAGGTGCTGAATGATATGATCTAGATGTAAGATGTTAGGTTTAGTTGGATTATAGGTTGGATTAGATGATCTTCAAGGTCTTTTCCAACCTTATGAATACTGTGATACTGTGATATTGTATATACTGTATTTACTGTATTTACCGTATTTACTGTATTTTCCACTATAGTCATACCTCCCTATTTGCAGATTGCGGGTCTCCCATGGGTCCTGCAAAACCTTTAATCTGTGAATACTGGCGCAGGTTAATATGCACATAGGCCACGCCCATGGCTCCAGCCCCCATAAAATCTGGAGCACTGCAGAGCATTTTTAGAACCTCCCCACAGCCTCTCACAGCACAGGGGAGCTTTCACCACTGCCACCACCGGGCAGCTGCCACTGCACATGCTTGCAGTGATACCACAGCGGGGAAGCTTGCACCAGGGCTGCAGAGGGGCAGGGGGTCGGCACATCTTTGGACTGTGTCCCCGGAGGAAGCTGCAGTCTACCAGGATGATCCCTGTGTCTACTGGCTCAGGCTGCTGTGAGTCCATGCTGCAGGCAGCCTTGGAGCTCAGGAACACTTGTAATACTTGTAACACTGTGACACGGTGGCAGAGGTTTTTTCCCTTTAACTGTGGCAGCTACAATACATCTGCCAGTCAGTACCACCTCCCCCAGCTGTAGCCATGGAAACAGTAACACACAGACACACACACACACACACACACAGAGGCAGTCCCGTCTCACAGTTTGCAAGGGCTCCCTGAAAAATTGCTAGCAGGGACAAAGGGACAATGGCTTGAGAGCGCACACAGGTGGGTGGGGCAGAGGGAGAAAGTGGACAGTAGCTCCAGCCTCAGTCCATGTGGTGGACGGTACAGAGCTGCAGGAGCTATTTCCCTGGGACTATGTATCAACACAGGCCCCAGCTACACTCAGAATCACAGGGGAGGGCATGAATTCTAATGAGCCCGCTGGGTCTCAGTGCCTGTTCACGGCCTGGGGCAGCAGGGGAAGCCAGCACTGATGCATCCCTGCATAGGACTATAAATGCCATGTAACCTCCAGTGCACTCATAAGGAAGTGATCTGTGGCTGTCCCCAGTGAGCGAGAGGCACCGCTCGCCCACCTCATGGTGGCATGCCAGTCCCACCCCACAGGATGGCACTGCCCCTTTGTGAAGCAGAGCAACCACGCATGTGTCAACTGGACATATTGATGAATAACTGATTAATTAATTTTTTGCAAATAGGTGAAGCAGAGAATAATTATGGTGGACAGTTGAGGTAAGACTGTACTTTGCAGATTTCGCTTATCATGACATCTTTCTGGATCCGATCCCCTGCAAAATCTGAGGGATTACTCTATTTGAAAAAAATCTAAGTCATTGCCTGAAAAATTATCAGAGTTTCTACCTGCACTCAATATAAGTAGTATCTAAATGTCTTCCCACTGTTGAAAAGTCTCAATCTACTGGGAAGGCTGGAAATTCAGCCTTCAATATTTAAAGAACACCAGATCCATTTGTCCTTATAATTTTTATTTTNGGGGAAGCCAGCACTGATGCATCCCTGCATAGGACTATAAATGCCATGTAACCTCCAGTGCACTCATAAGGAAGTGATCTGTGGCTGTCCCCAGTGAGCGAGAGGCACCGCTCGCCCACCTCATGGTGGCATGCCAGTCCCACCCCACAGGATGGCACTGCCCCTTTGTGAAGCAGAGCAACCACGCATGTGTCAACTGGACATATTGATGAATAACTGATTAATTAATTTTTTGCAAATAGGTGAAGCAGAGAATAATTATGGTGGACAGTTGAGGTAAGACTGTACTTTGCAGATTTCGCTTATCATGACATCTTTCTGGATCCGATCCCCTGCAAAATCTGAGGGATTACTCTATTTGAAAAAAATCTAAGTCATTGCCTGAAAAATTATCAGAGTTTCTACCTGCACTCAATATAAGTAGTATCTAAATGTCTTCCCACTGTTGAAAAGTCTCAATCTACTGGGAAGGCTGGAAATTCAGCCTTCAATATTTAAAGAACACCAGATCCATTTGTCCTTATAATTTTTATTTTTACTTCCAGTTCCACTTTAATTTTATGGGTTTTATTTATTTTTTTAAACAGCTTCAGGAAGGAGTGCAGTGTGAAGTGCTGCTGGTAGTGCTAACGTGCTGGCACGTTGATGGTTATAGGAACATCTGACTGATCTATCATCTGTTAGCACAACATCAGCCTAGTTCAGCTATAGCAGAGATGTAATATCATAGTATCATAGTATTGATAACGTTGGAAAAGACCTTAAAGATCATCTAGTCCAACCTATTGCATATGTCAGATCCTGTGGTTTCTGCTGCTCGAAGCTACTAAGTAATCGATACATGAACCAGTTACCTCTTGTAGCGGTTCAGAAATGCCACTCCTCAGTTTAGCACCCCCACAAAAATAAAATCACCAGCCACTCTCCTCCCCTCTCCTCCAGAGGAAGACAAAAAGCAGAGATCATATGTTGAGATAAGAACAATTTGTCAGAAAAACCAATGAGAGAAGAAAATTAACAGTAACAGCAATAATATTATGAAAAAATAATATAAAAATATCAGTAGTAATATGAATATTAATAACAAAACTGTTCAGAGAGGGTTGTTTTTATGTAAGAATGTCCACCAAGCCCAGGACAATGAAAAGCAATGGTGAACAGACCTTCCCCAACCCAACTTCAAGCCCCTAGCTGCAAGCCATGCCCACCCTCTTCCCATATGCAAGAGTCCCTTACTTATGACCCTCATCTGTGAGGTGGTATAGAATAACAGCCTAGACAGGTCCACACAGTTTCAGACTTGGCCCCCTCATGGCTACTGCAAAAAAGCTTGACTCCTTTGGCCAAAACCATGATACCTCTTCTGTTTATGATGTCCTAGAAATATTTTATTATATCTCCAAGAATAAAACTAAGTAATATGGTCTGATGTCATAAGGCCACCCAGATGGTTTCAAATACAAATCAAGGCTCATGATAAGGAAAAAAGGCCGAAATTATTGCATGGTCCCTGCTGCCCAGCAAACATGGTCCAGAGAACGTTTTCTGCCACTCAGTGCTAAGATCCTCACCTGTACATGAATAGTAGCCTAATTCCAAGCACAGAGAAAAACACTAGGACATGACTGTGAGAGGACGGTCAGATTGCACACGCCTGTTTGGAAAGCATTCATATTTCAGCAAAAACCCCAAGTGACAGAGCATCTTTATTAGCTTTTGACCATTGAAAGCAGGTGTAGTATCACACCTTTTCTTGAGAGACCGTAGACCTCACTTAATGGTGTCGTACTAACTGGTGAAAGCTGTCCAGTCGTATCTATGTTATGACTTATACCAGACTGAAGGATTGTGGAGTGTCTCGTCCAGAAGAGATGAGGGCAGAAAGAAAGCACTTCATTGTATCAGGAGTCTGTATCTGTTAATAACTTTTTAAGGGGCTGAGGTATGTTTGAGGCAAAAAACAATGTACTTTATAAGACATTCAGGATGTCCATAAGCCCTGACTGTCTTTTCAAGGGCCTGTAAGGTTTCAAGCCTGTCATTTTTCATGCGTGTTCTCCCTTATCATTGAGATCATTGAGTCCAACCTATCACCTATTACCTAACCTGTTGCCATCCTGCTGCCAACACACCATCCTACCAACAACACACTACACTAATATCTGTCTAATCTATCTATCTATCTATCTATCTATCTATCTATCTATCTATCTATCTATCTATCTATCATCTAATATCTATCTATAGGTCATGCTACTAAGTACATCATCCAACCTTTTCTTAAACACTCCCAGAGATGGTGACTCCACCACCTCCTTGGGCAGCCCATTCCAGTGAGAGATGACCCTCTCTGTGAAAAGGTTCCTCCTAATGTCAAGTCTAAATCTCCCCTGACGCAGTTTAAGACCATGTCTGAGGCAAGACCATTTAGACTGGTTTAAGTTGTCCATACAGGTAGTAATTGTTCCTGAGCATTAGTTCTGGAACTACAAAAACTTGGTATTTTCAAAATCTTCTGTTGCTCCTGTACAAATGATCTCAATAATAAAGCCTTTGTTATTTTTTCTTGATGGTACAACCACATCTACCTCCACGAGGGCCAAAAACCAAAATCGAAATGGCAAACACGACTAGCATAGCAATGGTACACCTTTATTTGGAACAGCCCAAAAACTGCATGTCGTGGGAGAGGCCAGGTTCTTGCCGTTGGGATTCGGAGGGACAGGCTTGCCACCGTGTGGCATCGCGGCTGCTACAAAAGTAAACCAACACTGCCCTCGAGTGCTCGCAACGAAAACCACAGCTCAGCTGAGTGCGGCACTTCGTGCTCCGTGCTCCAGACGCTCGACACAGCAGAAATTAGAAGGAAAGAGAAATTGAGAGAGGGATGGAGGCAGGCAGGCAGGCAGGCAGGCAGGCAGGCAGGAAGGCAGGAAGGCAAGAAGGAAGGGACCAAGCTCTTATTAGTTTCACAAGCCAATCCCTTGTTGCTCATAACTTAGTACCAGGGTGACCCCTTCCCAGAGGTCAATGTTTTTGTAACATGAAGAGCAGTGCTTGAAGATAATTTGCAATATGATATTGCCAAGACAAAAAAAAAAGAAGTTCAGCAGAGCCCTTGTAATTGACTGTGTAGCTTTTTTTTTACATGACCCTTTCACATTCAACTCCAGTCACTACCTGAGTGTCCCAATGAGCCTGGACATAGAGGGGGACACCTTGGAGGTGTAACAAATTACAAGAATGAAGAAACTGTTATATTTTATGCAAGTTTCCATATGCTTTTTTTGAAGCTGAATCTTAACCACATTGTAGAATTCTCATGTATTTTTATATCTGACTGGTGGGGATTTAGTTAGTTATCTCTAAGCAAAGGGAGACAGCCATATGAAAGCTCAGGCTAGGAGTGGGATGGATCATGTAGGAAAAATTAATAAGCTGGTCTTGACCCATAAACTATCAAAGCACAGGTGGAAGGCAAAGACAATTCACATGCCTTCTTCTACCAAATAGAGCTCAGTAACAGCCGGAGATGGGCCAAGGTAAGTGTTTAAAACTTGGGAGTCTTGTTCCGATGTTACTAGCATTCACAGAATCACAGAATCACAGAAAATTATGAGTTGGAAGGGACCCACAAGGATCATCTAGTCCAACTCACCATCTAATACCCGTACAGCGACCAAGAGCACATCCCAGAGTATAATAACAACCTAGATGCCTCACAGTCTAGCAGGCCACTCTGAGCCGGAGGGGGCCCAGGGTCATCCAGCCCTCACCCCCCAGCTAGACCAGCTAGACCATGTCACTAAGCTCCTCGTCCAGTCTTCTCTTAAACACTTCCAGGGATGGCGACTCCACCACCTCCCTGGGCATTAATCAACCTTTCTCCAGATGAACTTCCAGTTCATCTGTCCGGAAAAGAACCAGAAGTCAGGCATAGAATTTTCTTAATTCTTTCCACAGTTCACTGAGAGCAAATTGAATAGTGGAGACATCAAGAAGTTCTGTGTTACCTTCACTGAGATGAAATTTCCTTCTCACTGCTTTTTAGCTGGAAATTAAACAAAGCAAAAAACAACTGCTGAAGTGGTTGCACATGTGCCAGAGGGAGTCTTGATGCATGAGTCATGTGTTATGAAAGTCAGACTTCTGGGTCAGCCTACAGAAGACAGTGTGCAGTGCTGAGAGCAAGGAAGATGAGGAAAGAGAAGAAAGGCAGCCTGAACAAAATTTTATTTAGCTACACTGTTAAGTGAAAGTCTACGCAGGTAGGGGAAAAAACTAGCAAAATTCCAGCTCAGCATAAACATTATTGAACTGATGTAAACATGGGACTTTGTATCCCTGATGCTTTCTGCAGCTACTGTGAGCAAAACTTTAGGCCCTTGGGGCTGTATTATTCTTTACTATCTTGAGTACTGGGTTCTGAAAGTGCTGATGCAATCCATTTTGTTTCATTTTATAAGAGGAGGGTATTACTAGTTCTATTCAAGTTGTATGATGATTTAGCCTATATTTGTGCAGAAAAGAAGCTGAAGTATCGCCTAGACAGGTGTTTTCTCAATTAATACATAACATGTGCTTCACTTGAGTATATTTTAAGAGATAACATATGGTCTTTCAGAATTATTTTCTGTTGTTATAGGAGGTATGACTGCTCACTTAATCACTGTCTTCACAGAAAAATAAAAAAGATAATTATTCTATCTCTGTGTTTATCACTAAATAAGCCTATATCTTTTTTATTATCATGCTGCAGCGCAAAGACAACCTCAGAATAGCCAAATTATGTTACTGCAGGTTATCAGCTTTTCTATAGTCTCTGCCCCATCACATTAATGTTTACTAGATGAGGCATAGTATCTCACAAGCAATTAAAAGTATCATTTACAAAGGATAAGCTATCATCTGAGGATGAAATGGCAGATCACACAAGCAATTGCAGCACTCTTTAGAGAATTTCAAATTCCATTCTCATGAACAGATTTTAGAACACAGTCATCAACATGCCATTTTTCTCTTCATTAAAGAGTGGGATTTTCAGAAGAACTCAGTATGGACCTAATTCTCCTCCTACCTATCCCAAGTGTAAAAAATTCTGTGATTTCAGTGGCAAGACCGTAAAGCAATTTCCTGTGCTTTTGAAATCCCACTTGCTGATAGTCTCTCAAGGGAAAAACTGCAAACTCAAGGGATACACGTCTTTATTTATTAGTGCAAAACAGCACAGGATCTAGCAATGCAAGAATCTTCAGGCTGTTCCTGAAGGGATACAACCCCACCCAGACCTGTAACATCCGTGTGCTGGAGCAAAGTTTCTCTCTGTCTTGTCCCAGCTATCTATGGCTGACTATGGTCCCTTGTATTGGGTCTGTCTGAGTCCATAGCAGTTCTCACAATGCTGTGCTTTAGAAGGGTGTTGATAACACACAAGTGTTTTGACTACAGCTGGGCACACTGCCCCTTCCCCCTAACTGAGGATGACATTCTGGGAGGGCACACAAGCAGGCCAGCTGACCCAGGCTGACCAAAGGGATATTCCATACCATATAATGTCAGCTCAGATATAAAAGCTGAGGAAGGGAGCAAGGACTAGGTGGGGAATTCATTGTTCTCGATGNTCTGAACTCGTTCCAGCACCTCAACATCTTTCTTGAACTGAGGGGACCAGAACTGGATACAATACTCGAGCTGTGGTCTAACCAGTGCCAAGTACATCTTATTATTGCAACTGAGAGACCGTTTGGACTCCTGGCATCCAGCCAGGGTAAAACTTGTTACATTCCTCTAACTGAGAGTTGAGGGAAGATCAGATTTTCTCATGCCAAAACAGATATAGGAGAACAAATTCCCTGTAAATCTGTGAGTGAGATTTAAAACACATTTGTAGCAGATTTGCGGGACTAAGCTGACTAACTTTTCAATGTGATAGTGCCATTAAATGCAACAACAAAAAAATCTAAGGATGTAAAGAAGTAGAAATCTTCATAATGGACTGTGTGAATGTCTGTTTTTAGCAGAAACACAGATCTCACCCACAGCTTTGCTGATACAGAGCCACTTTTATCATAGCTGGCTAGATAATATAATTTACATGGAAGTGCTGCATGATTCTCTGCTGGACCAGGCAGAGGCCTGTGGAGATTGCCTGATGAATAAACATAGACATGTAAGTGGAGTCCAAGGCAGAAGAAAGGAGAAGCTGAAGTTACAGAAGGTCAGAGATAACTGATAAATGCATCAAAGCACAGTAGTGAATTTGTGCATTACTATGGCAGAAACCCAGGCCATGGGACATGGAGAAGGAAAGTCATGGTGTTAGCCATGGCGACAGTCACGCACTATAGCAGAAGGCACTGATATTTGGGGAAGAACATGTTTGTTGCAAGATGAAGAACAGGTAGCAGATGGTTTCAGACCCTTGAAACTCGTAGTCTGTCCAGACTAACGTTGTGTCATCCAGTATGGTCAGCACTGACTCATCACAGAAATGTCAGTGCAGAAGAATAAAAAAGCAGCCTACCCCACAGGAAAATTTCTGGTCCATATTGGCAGTATTGCAAGGGCTAGGCCTAAGCTGCTTTAGGGACGCACATCTGCTGATGCAGCATTTATGACAGAAACTAAGCAACATGTTCTTTACCCGCTGTAGGGGGATAGAGCAGACCTTGCACAAGAGATGGTGAGGAGATAGGCTGATCTAAAGATTTCTCCTTTTATTCAAGAGACCTTTAGTAGCTGTGAGACTACAGGGTATTCAAACGGTGATATAATCAGTGAATTTCTTCTTCCAGGAAGATAATACAAATGAGCTCAGGAATTGCACAGCTGGTGTAACTGGGAAAAATACACCAGGGAAAAGAGCTTTGGAGGTCCATTGAGAAGTGAGTTAGAGAAGTCTTCAATATGTTTCTGCTATTCATAAACATTAAGTTTTACTGTTTAGACACTGCTCTGTAAATTAATAACTTCATTAAAGCACACCTAGTGTAGATATACACTTATTTATCATTTGGCAATGAAAAATTATGCAACCAAGTAAAGTTAGTTTATTCCTACTGTGGAGCAGGGAGTATCAGGCATAAAATTACCTTTTTCCTCAGCAGCATAGAGCACGGTGGTTTGGTTTGGTTTGGTTTGTTTTTTCTCAGACACTCTAAAAACAGAACAGAACAGAAGAACTTTGGGTCTTTGATCATGGGGAAACATTTAATAATCATGGCTTGCTAGGCTCAGGTGGATTGCATCTATCTAATAAGGGTAAAAGGGTATTAGGTCATGAGTTGGCAAGTCTCATCAAGAGGGCTTTAAACTAGGATTGAAAGGGAAAAAGGATGGTACCAAAGCCTCTTGGAAGGACATAATGGATGGTGTATCTACTCTGAAGAAGAATGTACCAACCCAACTGAGGTGTGTATATTTTAACGCACACAGTATGGGTAACAAGAAGGAGGAGCTGGAAGCTTTGGTATACCTGGAAAGATATGACATAATTGCCATCACTGAAACGTGGTAGGATGAGTCATATGACTGGAGTGTTGAATTGGATGGATATACACTATTCAGTAGAGATAGGCGAGGCAGAAGGTGGCGGGCGGTGGCCCCGTATGTTGCAGAAGTTCTGGATGTTATGGAACTTGAGATCAG
>WEKX01026511.1:1364-17579 GCA_013390025.1 Pitta sordida | reverse complement strand
TTTATTATTTATTTTTATTTATTCTTTTATTCTATGCCCTGCTGATATCCAGGGCATCGAAAAGATGTTCCAAGCACAGTAAATCCTGCCTGTACATTCACACGAAGGGCTCTGGGGCAGAGATCGGCTCTTCCCAGCCCTTTTTTTTCCAGACATCCAACTCTTCCCCCCCCCCACCCCGCCTTCCCAGGCAGCTCCTGGGAGTGTCCCGAAGCAGCGGAGCAGGTCCAGCCGGGGCAGGGCTCCCCTGAGCGAGGCAGCCTGGGAACTGGGAACAAACTGGGAACTGGCTGTGCAGGCAGAACACGTCACGACAAGCACTGGAGTCAGCACTGGGGGGGCGGATGGGGCCAGCCCCGGGTGCTGAGGCGGCTGAGAAGGGGCAGAGGAACGCTGAGCTGGTTGGTGGCTCAGAACCTTTTGTTTCACAAAGGCTGGGGAGAAGGGCAGGTCCTTTGGTCTGTTCGTTTCGATCTGTGGGGGATTTGTGGGGGTGAAAAACCAGTAAAAGTCCATCAGGATGGGCCATAATTTGGTCAGTGCTGCCCAAATCAACAGGTCTGTGCCTAAAAACCAGTAAAAGTCCATCAGGATGGGCCATAATTTGGCAAATCCTGCCCAAATCAATAGGTCTGTGCCTAAAACCCAGTAAAAGCCATCAGGATGGGCCATAATTTGGTCAGGGANCCTGGGGCTGTCCTGGGAACCTGGTGGTCCTTGGGGAGGGGGGTTTTCTTTTAGCTCAGGAGATTCCGTGATTAATTTATTTTATTTATTATTATTTTTATTTATTGTTATTTTATTTATTATTATTTTCACATNATCCTGCCCGAGTCAACAGGTCTGTGCCTAAAACCAGTAAAAGTCCATCAGGATGGGCCATAATTTGGCAAATCCTGCCCAAATCACCAGGTCTGTGCCTTTCCCAGCCCCTGCTCTCGGTGTGGGGAGTTCCCACACCCAGATTTGTCCGTCAGCCGCTTTTCCTTCCGTTAAATATCCCACTTGGGGTGAGTGTTTCCCTTTGGGGAGGCTGTGACCGCGTCACCAGTGTCGAGGGGCGCTGGCAGCAACGAGGGGTGACACAAGAGGTGCCACGGGCAGGAGAGTCACCCCCAGTGACCCTGGTGGGAGCAGAGGCAGATTTGAAGGGTTAATTCCCTCGGGGACTCCCTCCTCAGCCTCCCCCTCTCTCCTGCTCCTTCCTCTCTGCCTCTTCCTCACCTGATGATGTTTTTTTTTACTTGGGGCCTGAATCCTGCCTCTCACCAGCCCCGTCCTTCATCTCCCGCTCGTTAAAAAGTTCCCAACAAGCTGCTTCGTGCTCTCCTTCGTCCGCTGCCCGGGAGCATGGGAGGGGTTCTGGTGCAAACAAGCCACAAAGCCGCCTCCTGTTTCTCTTTGCAGCTTCCTGCTGCAAAACCCAACCCCTGGCCCCTCCACGGGGCTCCTGGGGCTGTCCTGGGAACCTGGTGGTCCTTGGGGAGGGGGGTTTTCTTTTAGCTCAGGAGATTCCGTGATTAATTTATTTTATTTATTATTATTTTTATTTATTGTTATTTTATTTATTATTATTTTCACATCCTGTCCGTGCTCATCCTGGTGCCGTGTGAAGCGTTTCTGGGGTAGGAACTGGATTTTTGCGGGTTTTGGTTCGAAAGGTTCTTTTATTGCGAGTCGTGTTCTTGATAATTCTGAATTTGTGGACATGATTTCATGAAATGATTGCTCGGGAGAGCAGAGGATTGTGTGAAAGGGCAAATAGCGATGAAGGACTCCCAGAACGTGTGAAGGTGTCCCTGCCCATGGCACGGGGTGGGGCTGGAGGATCTTTAAGGTCCCTTCCCACCCAAACCATGACAAGGGTTGGTAGGTGTCGATTTTCCTCATCCAAAGCCCAAAAGGCAAAACAGCAGATCCAGAGGAGAAGGAGGCCCTCGTGACTGTTGGGCTGAGCTGGAGGACTCTTTGGTTCTGGCTGCTGCAGATGCTCCAGTTTTATGGGGAAAAANGCAAACAAGCCACAAAGCCGCCTCCTGTTTCTCTTTGCAGCTTCCTGCTGCAAAACCCAACCCCTGGCCCCTCCACGGGGCTCNTACAGAAAAATCCACTTTAGAACAAGCGTTCAAGTCCCACCAGGAAGGCCGTGGTGCCATTCAAGAGTTGGACTCCATGATCCTTGTGGGTCCACTCCCACTTGGGCAGCCCGAAAGAGAAGGTTGGGCATTGTCACAGACCCACTGGCCTTGTTCATCCCAGGGATGCCCCCGATGGATTTATTCCTTGTTTTGGCCCAAAACAGGGATTGCCGTCCCTGGAGGTGTTTAAGAGTCAATTAGTGCCCTGGTTTAGACAATGGGTTGGGTTACAGGTTGATGATCTCCAAGGTCTCTTCCAACCTTGCAAATACTGTGATACTGTGAAAACAATTAACTGTGTAAATCTAATGGTTCATGGACTCACTCCTTTGCCTGATTTAAGGCTGATTTTAACCCTTTGGAATGAACTTTCTCCCCCGTGTGCCTTGACTCTTCTTCCCTTTCTGTGAGGACGATGCGTCGCTGTTGTGACACCCTTTTCTCTCATCATTTCTTCTCTCTCTTATCACTTCTCATCGTTTCTCCTCTCTCATAATTTCTCCTCATTTCTCCTCTCATAATTTCTCCTTATTTCTCCTCTCTCTCATCATTTCTCATCGTTTCTCCCCTCTCTCATCGTTTCTCATCGTTTTTCCTCTCTCTCATCATTTCCCCTCATGAATGTTCTCCATTCCCCTTTGCAGCTCTCCCTCCCCTCATGGCTCGCCGCTCCCAAAGCTCCTCTCAGGGGGACAACCCCCTTGACCCCAACTACCTCCCCCCCCACTACAAGGAGTATTACCGCCTGGCGCTGGACGTGCTCACCGAGGAGGGCAAGGACAGCTACCAGCGTTTCCTGGCTGAGGAGGCGGCCCCCGACTTCCTCTGCGGCTCCGAGGTGGATCACATCATCCAGAACCTCCAGAAGCCCCAGTATGCCCACCAGGAGGGCAGCGCGGATGCCGCCGCCACCGGGGGAGGGGACAATGACATGGACGGGTCCTCCGGGACGTACTGGCCCATGAACTCGGACCTGGCCGTCCCCGAGCTCGACCTGGGATGGCCGATGGTCTTCGGGTTCCGGGGGACGGAGGTGACGACGCTGGTGCAGCCGCCGCCGCCGGACAACCCCAGCATCAAGGAGGAGGCGCGGAGGATGATCCGAGCGGCTCAGCAGGTGAGGTGGGAAGAGTGAAATTGGCCCAGGTGAAGTCACCTCTGTGCCAAAGAGAGGGCAGAGAACGGGGGAATGGAGAGACACCTTGAAGCTCATCCGGTTCCACGCCATGGGTAGGGACAACTTCGACTGGAACAGGGTTTTCTAAGGCACGTCCAACCTGGACTTGGACACTCCCAGGGATGGGGCAGCCTCAGCTGCTCTGCGAAACCTGTGCCAGGCCCTCAGCACCCTCCCAGGAGAGGATTCCTTCCCAATATCTCATCTAACCCTGCCCTCTGGCAGTTGGAAGCCAGTCCCCCTTGTCCTGGCACTCCAGTCCCCCTTGTCCTGGCACTCCAGTCCCCCTTGTCTTGGCACTCCAGTCCCCCTTGTCCTGGCACTCCAGTCCCTCGTCCAAAATCCCCCTCACAGGTTCACAGGTTCTTCCGAGTTGGAAGGGACCCACGGGATCATCTAGTCCAGCTCTTTTTGGAGCTCTTTAGGCACTGGGAAGTGCTCTGAGGTTTCCCTGGAGCCTTCTGTTCTCATCACAGTCCCTTTACACCTTTCATTGTTGTTTCAGGGTCACAAAAAGATCATGGAATCGTTGAATTGATGGCTCAGGGAACACTCAGGGGACAGTGAGGTTTTCCTTCACTGTCACACACAGAACGTGCAGAAATCCTGTTTCCAGTCCTGGGCCCCGCGGTGGTTAAAAGGAATTAAAGGAACCTTTAATTGGGATGTTTCCTGTTCCAAAAGGAAGTCGGAATGAAAGTCCCTGTTCCCAAAGGTGGCAGCTTTAGGGAGTGAGGTCAGGGCAGGAGCTGGCACAGGTAACCAGCGTGTCCCTGCGTCCCCTTTCCCCCAGGTGGTGGCCATCGTGATGGACGTTTTCACAGACGTGGACCTGCTGTTTGAGGTGCTGGACGCCGCCTCTCGACGGGTGCCCGTCTACATCCTGCTGGATGAGATGAACTCCCAGCTCTTCCTCGACACGGCCGCCAAGTGCAGGGTCAACCTGAACTACGTGGAGGTGAGCAAAGGCCTGCCCTGCTCCGGTCATGTCCTGAGGAGGGTGAGGGGGGTTTGAGGGCAGGAAACACCTGAGAAAGGGGGGAAAAACAGGCCAGAACCTGGTGAAAGATGAGTGTGAAGAGCTGACACAACAAGGGGTGAAGGCTGAGGACGCAGTGGTAAGGTGGTTTGTCCGTCTGTGTGTCAGGCTGGAGGTTCAAGGAGAGGGGGAAGGAGGAGGAGGAGGAGGGGCAGGGGAGGGGGACGAGGGTCCCACCTGAGTGGTTCCCACCGAGCCTTTCTGGTTTGCAGTTCCTGAGGGTGAGGACAGTGTCCGGCCCGACCTACTACTGCCGCACGGGGATGTCCTTCAAAGGGCACCTGAAGGAGAAGTTCCTCTTGGTGGACTGCATGGTGGTGCTGAGCGGCAACTACAGGTGAGGGGAGACCTGCTGTGGTCCCTGTTTCTTTTTTTTTTTGGTGGCTGCAGGGGTGCTGCTCTCCCTAAATTTCACCTCAGTTCCAGGGAGTGTGAGATTTGCATCTTTGGAACCAAATGGATGTTGACCTCCGCTCAACGGAATTCATCGAGTCATGGAATGGTTTGGGTGGGAAAGGGACCTTAAAGCTCATCCTGTGCCACCCCCTGCCATGACCAGGGACACCTTCCACCACCCCAGGCTGCTCCATCCTGCCCTTGGACACTTCCAGGGATGGGGCAGCAGTTTTAGTGGTGGACGACCTTTAACATGTTACCATCCTTTTGGGGAAAAACATCCCCAACTCAGGCATTCACTTTTTTGGTAGGATAAATGTTTCTAGAGCGTTCCAATATAAGAATTTCTCCTTCAAGTATTAATGGGTGACGGGACAAATGCCTGTGGTGCTCTAAGGGTGTGATCCCTGAATGGTTCGGGTTGGAGGGACCTTAAAGCTCGTTTGGTTCCTCTCCCTGCAGGGAGACAATATCACAGTGTTGATAAGGTTGGGAAAGACCTCGAAGATCATCAAGTCCAACCTGTAATCCAACTAAAACCCAACAGCTGTAACATTTATATCATGTTCCGCTAGACCGCGGTGCTCAAAGCCCACCATGAGTTGCTTTTGAAGACAAGGAAAGACAAAAGTCTTCCTCAGTGAAGGATATTGAGCGGAAATTTTTCAGGAAAAGTACATGATTATTTTATTCTTTAAGGGTAGATTGGATGAGGTGTTGAGGGCCGTGATATAAATGTTACAGCTGTTAGGTTGTAGTTGGGTTATAGGTTGGACTTGATGAACTTCAAGGTCTTTTCCAACCTTATCAACACTGTGATAATTTGGTGATGGAGGTTGAGACACCAATTAAAGAAGTCATCGAGCGCGGACACCCCAAGCCAGGCTTCCTTCACGTCAAGAATGGAGTCTGTTAAAATGGATCTGTTAAAAAACAAAATCTGAGTAATTCCAAGGGTTTTGGTTAACCCCAGCAGGATATGGCAGAGAATCTGAAACATGGGAACACTCCTGGGTCATGGCACAGTTTAACAGCTACAGGCAAAGTAAGGAATCCAGCCATTCCCAGAGAAACATCTCCTTCACAGAAGGATTATCATCAGCTGTGGATTCTACCAACTGGCTTTTTAGAACAGAAATCCTTTAATTGCTTTGTAAGATCCCTCTGCAAAGGTGCAAAATCCCAAATCAGCACGTAACTGAGAGGTTTGGGAATGGTTTGTGAGTAATAGGTGAATTTTCTGCCGTTATTTTGCCAGAGAACATGAGAGGCTTTCTTCCAGGCGAGCAAAGGCTTTAGTGGGAAGTCACAGCTGAGTTACTCGGTGCTGATGTTGTTCATCACTTCTCTCCTCTCCACAGCTTCATGTGGTCCTTCGAGAAGATCCACAGGAGCATCGCCCACATCTTCCAGGGCGAGCTGGTGGCCAGCTTCGACGAAGAGTTCCGCATTCTGTTCGCGCAGTCGGAACCGCTCGTTCCTCCGGCCAACGTCTTGGCCAAGGCAGAGAACAGCTTTGCCATGGCTCCCTTCGCCAACAACATGCCTTTCTTCCCCAAAAAGGGCCCCCTGATGTTCCAGAGGGACGACGGGCTCTTCCCCTCCTTCATGGACAGGGTGGATCCCGACAGGTACTTCCTCTCCAACTTCCGGCGGGACGACATGCTGCGGCACACCGTGGAGGGGTCGGCCATGCGGATGTACAAAAAGGTGGAGATGGAGAACTCCCAGATGGATCCCGTCAGGGGGTTCCTCCGTTCCAAGCAGCTGGAGCTGGACGCCTTCAAGAGGCACAGCTTCGCGGAAGGGACGTTTGAGAACTTCGCCTCTTCCAAGCAGTACGCCCGGCAGATGTTCATGAACAACATGGACGAGTTCAAAATCCAATCCAGCCACTTCCAGAAGGACCAGTTCTACCAGTACCAGTTCGAGCATCCCCATCTGCCCGGCAGACCTCAGGGATTCTTTGAGAGGATTCGAGGGGGGAGGCCTGGGTTCAATGAACTGGAAGACTACGGAGAGGGGCCTCGATACCCCGAGCTGGAGCCAAGCTTCTCACAGGAGGGTTTCCCCTTGAGGCTGGATTACGTGCCCTCGAATTCCTCCCGGGAGGTGAGACACGGCTCCGACCAGCTGAACCCCGCGGGCAACGGCCCGATGGGAATGATGTTACGGAGGCAGAATATAGGACAGAAATTCATCTGCCAGACCTCCCCCACGCAGAAGCAGAGCCTGGAGCAGCGCCTGTTCCTGCAGGACAAGGAGGAGGAGCAGGAGGACGACAAGAACACGCAGGAGAACAGGACAGGGTTGAGGAACTGGAGGATCTCTTCGTACCTCAGCGCGTACCAGTCCGAACCAGAGGAAGGGCTCCCGATGCCGATGGAGTCTGAGGCTTACAGCGATGCCCTCGGGGATCCCCTCGCAAAGCACCCCACCGACCTCATCCCGGCCTTCAAATCCCCGTCGCCTTTCAGCAGCAAACCCCTGGGAATCGACAGCCCCAAGGAATTTGCGGATCCCGACAGGGCGGGTGAAGAAACCTCCATCATGAAACCAGATGCCTTCAGGTCCAGGATAAACCCCTTGATCCAGAGGAGTTCCAGGCTCAGGTCCTCCCTGATTTTCAGCGCCGCCAAATTGGACCAGCCCAACACCACCATAGAAAAGGTGCAGATGATCCAGAAGGAGCAGATGTCCAGCGAGATGACAAAGGACAACGAGACCATCAAGACGGCCGCCTCCTCCAAAGTGGCCGAGCTGCTGGAGAAGTACAAAGCCGTGGGCAAGGACGCGGAGAGGGGCACGGTGACGCACACCAAGGCCGTGTCAGGATACCTCCAGGAGGAGTCGCAGAGCACGGAGAAGAAATGCACCAAATCTGTGCAGTATAAGATCCTGGAGAGCAGGGTGCTGGACTCCAAAGACTCCTGCAGCACTTACAAAATGCACGGGGATCTGGACAGAGCATTTGGAATGGGCTCGTCCTCCTCCCCCCAGCTCGGGGATGCGCTGAGTAAGGATCCCCTGGCGCACCTTGGCACCAAGGTGGAGAAGCTGTCGTCGCGGTTTTACCCCATCGAGAGCAAACCTGCCCTTCCGGAGAAGGAGAGCCTGATCTTTGTGGGAGACACTCAGAAATTGGCTCTTCCGGAGAAGAGGGACAGGGTGACCTTCAGAGAAGACTCTCCAAAGTTGGTCAACGCAGAAATGAAGAAAGCACAGGCCAGGACGAGCACCACACCCTCGGGTCTGGAAAGCTTGTCCAGGAGTCAAGGATCCGACAGCTCCCTCAATAAATCTGAGGAAGACTGCTCCAAACAAGAGCAAAACCCCATGGAGTTTTTAAGGAAGGGGTCACTGCGGCTGAAGCAGCTCTTGAACCCAAAAGGCGACAAGAAATCCGAAGAGGAACCTTCTTCTGAGGGCGGGAGGTGCGACAAGCAGGCGGCGGCGCTCAAACGATCCTCCGCGGGGGACGGCCAGGAAGCGATGGAGGAGGAAAAGCCGCACAAGTTCTCGGCGCCGCTGCCGGCCAAGAGCAGCCAGAGCGCTCAGGGCAGGTTCCCTTCCTCCACGGCCAACATCCTCTACAGCAGCAACCTGCGCGACGACACCAAGGTGATCCTGGAGCAGATCTCCGCCAACAGCCAGAAGAACAGAGCCGAACTGGCCAAGCAGCTGCCGTCCACCAGCAACCCCGACCTCTCCAGGTCGACGGCGAGCTTGGAGAGGAAAGGGGAGAAGGAGAGGAGCTGCAACATCCACAGGTCGGAGAGCTTCGGGAGCCAGAAGAGGAACCTGCAGCGGCAGCCGTCGGAGGACAGGGACACCCTCCTGAAGAAGATGGAGAACATGAGGAAGGAGAAGAGGGTCTACAGCAGGTTCGAGGTGTTCTGCAAGAAGGACGAGCACACGAGCCCTGGCGAGGAGGAGTACGACGCAGACGCCAAGGACAAGAAGATGGGGAAGTTCATGCCCAAAATCCTGGGGACCTTCAAGACCAAAAAGTGATCCCAGAAACGCTATTTAATTCCGTTGAATCACTGACTGTCAGAGGGGAAGAAACGTGTTGATGGCGGCGATGCTCTTGGTGAGTGAGGGGAAACAGCGCGAGCCTCCCGTGGCTCTGTGAAGCCACGTGGTACCAAACAGCCTTATGGTGTCCCAAATAAAATTTTTAAATGGCCAACGATGCTTAAAACACAGAAGTTTTGTTTCTTGGAAGAAGCCCCTCTTCTGTCGCTGTGCAAAACTGAGCGTCTGTTAAACCCCCGAGTGTTTTCAGCTGATGAAACGATTCCAGTTTCAGAAGGATAAAAAAATAGCAAATTCAGAATAAAAAATAGAAAATTCAGAATGAAAAGTAGCAAATTCAGAATAAATAATAGCAAATTCAGAATAAAAAATAGAAAATCCAGAATGAAAAATAGCAAATTCAGAATGAAAAATTAAAAATTCAGAATAAAAAGTAGAAAATTTAGAATAAAAAATAAATAGAAAATTCAGAATAAAAAATAAATAGAAAATTCAGAATAAAAAATAGCAAATTCAGAATGAAAAATAGCAAATTCAGAATAAAAAATAGAAAATTCGGAATGAAAAATAGAAATTTCAGCCAGGAAAGATAAATACACACAGACACACACACGTTAACTGGAATGAGTGTTCGAAGTGTGGTTGTTTCCCAGGTACAGTTATTCTTTCTCTACAGGAATTAGACACAGTAGGCAGAGGCTCTAAAATGTTATTTTACTGTTTGCTGAAAACCTTAGGAAATGGATGCGTAGTATGATTTGAAAAAAGAAAAATGAGGCTGATTTCCATTTTAACTCAGGTGGTGGTAAAAAAACCTGCAGGGATCAAGAGTTTTGTTGTAACAGGAGGAGGTGAACTGAGCAATACAATTAAGAGAGGACAAAAATTGTTCTCTGTCACCCAGCACAGAGATGATTTTACTCCAGAGAGGTGTGTACATATAAATAAAAATACATATATATTCATATAAAACATTTATTTTTATATAAAAAATACATATAAATTTATATTTTCCCTCTGTTTTGTGCAATTCACACATCCCCAAACCACAATGAGCCTGGAGTTCCCCTGTAGCTGCACTCCTCTAGTCCTGCTGTAGCTTGGTGACACCTTCACCATGTCTCTGCAATAGTAACTTTGCTTTCTGGAAGCAAAAAAAACCCAATAAAAGAACCCCATTTATTCACTGGAAAATCCAGTCCTACCATCAGAGTTTCCCTCTCCACACGGTAAATGTCGATTGACAGACAAAGACTTTCTGCAGCGCAGTATAAAATATTTATTGTTGCAAAATTTACAGCATTACATGGTAAGGGAGGTGTCGGATATTGCACCAGGACCCATCTGTCATTCAAAGGCTTTCCCACTTCACAAAAATAAGTGTGGATTCTGTTCATTTACCCCAGAAAAGCCACAGGATTTGGTGGAAAATAGAACGAAGGCCACAGCATGATCACAGTGTTTGAACTCCAGGGTCCACAGAGAACTCACCTGTGCAGCTCAAAAACAATCTGCAATTAGACAAGGCTGATGAAGAATCCCTGAATGGGTTGGGAGGATCCTTTTAAAAGCTCAGCCACTCCCACCAGGGACACCTCCCACTGTCCCAGGTGGCTCCAAGCCTGGCCTGGGACACTTCCAGGGATGGGGCAGCCTCAGCTTCTCTGGGAAACCTGTGCCAAGGCCTCCCCCCCCTCACAGGGAAGGATTCCTTCCCAAAATCCCACCCAACTCTGCCCTCTGGCAGTGGGGAGCCATTCCCTGTGTCCTGTCCCTCCATCCCTTGTCCCCAGTCCCTCTCCAGCTCTCCTGGAGCTCCTTCAGGGGCTGCCTTGGATTCTTTTTCCTCCTTTGGATTCCTTATCATGCCTTGGATTCCTTGTCCTGCCTTGGATTCCTTTTGTTCCTTTGGATTCCTTTTCCTGCTTTGGGTTCCTTTTCCTCCCTCGGATTCCTTTTCCTGCCTCGGATTCCTTTTCCTGCTGGCTCCTCCAGAAGGCAGGAGGACGTTGTTTCCTCATCTTTCTTCCCCTTCCCTGCTGTCCCTGCTCAGAGGACTGAGCTCTTGGAGCATCCCCACAGTCACTGCTCAGGGTTTTTGGGAGGCCCTGGCGATGGGAAGGCTCTCCAGGGCAGATTTGCTGATGGTTCCATAGGCCTGGGAGTAGCTGCCCATGGATGCTCTGGGGTCACCAGCGGCCCCCACGTTTGCAGTGACCTGGAACATCTTTTTGCTGGGCCTCGGGAGGGGAAGGACGTCTTTGCTGTGGCTCTGAGGGTTTCTGGGGTTCTGTGTGAGAAAGAAAAGCCAAGGTGAAGCTCATGGCCTGGGATCAGCTTTCTGGAAGGCAAACAGGGCACAGGTTTGGCTTTGGTTGGTGTTACCCTCTCAGGGAACAAAAGGAAACAGTTCAGGGCACATTTAGGTTGATCTTGTCCCTGTTCTGCCCCTCCTGTCCCAGAGGGTTGGTCACAATTCCCTGAAGGTTCTCCTGAACTCACTGGCCGAGTGTGTGCCCTTGCTCCACATCCCCTCTTGGAAACAAATCCCATGGTTCAACCACAGCAATCCTTGAGAACCAGGGGATCATGGAATCCCAGAAACCCCCTGAGATCATCCAACCCAACCCCTGGAGCAGTGCAGGGAGTTGTTGTGACCCAATTTACAGGTTAGAAATTGAGCTGCTCACATTGTGAATGTCCTGGGGGGTCCGTGTGATTTGTCTCCCCAGTCTCCCCTTGTTGGAGGCTCTGGGCTGTTGAGGTGGTGCTGGAAAGTTCCTGATCCCAGCAGCAGCATTTGCATTTCCTGCAGGAGGAAAAACACCAGGAGGAGAAGCAGCAAGAAAATTGGGAGGGCACAGAACCCACGAACTCAGGCAGGGACAGTCACACACTCAACACTCCTGAAGTCATTTTCCTCCCACATTTTCACCCCCCCCAACATTTTCACCTGCAGATTCCCCTCATTTCTCCCACATCCCTCTCAGTTTGTCTCCTCATTTCCCCCCCAACATTTTCACCTGCAGATTCCCCCCATTTCTCCCACACCCCTCTCAGTTTGTCTCATTTCCCCCCAACATTTTCCCCTGCAGATTCCCCTCATTCCTTCCACACCCCTCTCAGTTTGTCTCCTCATTTTCCCCTGCAGATTCCCCCCATTTCACCCACACCCCACTCAGTTTTTTCCCCCCACACGGGTGTAGGGGGGTGGTACCTACTCTGCACGGTGGTGTGTGTGATGGGGTTGTATGTTGTGACGCTGCTCTGGGATCTGTGACGTGCCACTCTGGCCGTGTCCTCGCCCTGGCTGGGCTCTGCTGGCCTCACTCCAGCTGTGGCTCCAGCTGTGGCTCCAGCTGTGGCTCCAGGGTGCACCCGGGAGGGGTTTGCGGGTGTTGGGAGGGGTGGGCTGGACCCAGGCTGGCTCAGCTGAGGGTTTCCTCCCTGCCCTTGATCCTTTGGGAGGCTCCTTGGTTTCTTCTCCAGGATCATCTGCAGGACAGAAAAGCTGGTTAGACTTGGGACAAAACACCCCCCCCAAAAAATACCTCTACTTATAAATATCTGCAATTTATTTCTCTATTTATTTCAAGTACAATTTGGGAACCAGATGATCTTGAAGCCATTCTGTGGCTGTTGGATGCAGCACAATTTGTTTCCCCTCTCAAGACTTTTCCCAGTGGGAATTTAAAGGTGTCTCAGAGGTTGTGACGGTGTGGAGGTGACAGATCAAACAAGGTGTGACTCTGAGACACAGACAGCGACAGGATTTGAGGAGGATGAGGGTTTGGGGAAGCAGGAGGAAGGTACCTCGTACAATTTCTTCTGATATTCTGCCACAGAGAGCTGGACATCGTCCCCCAGAGGAAGGAGCACGTTGTAATCCAGGGAGGGTTCCCTGGCAGGGCAGTGGAACCTGAGGAGATGAGAACACCCCTCGTCACCCACTGACTGAAAACACCACCACACACTGACAGACTAAACAATCTCCTGCAAACAGGGTTGAAAACAAAGGATAAACTTTATATTTTTTCCCCTAAAATGCATTTAAAGAGAATCTGTGCTGAGAACAGGATTGAAGTGTCCCAGGGGACACCAGGGGTGTCACTGTCACCTCTCCAGGTAGGGGTGCTGCAGAGCCTGCTCTGCCGTCAGACGCTTCTCAGGGTTGAACACCAGGAGTTTCCTCAGCAGATCCAGGGCAGGGGGGGGAGTGGAGGGGGGGAAAAGCTCCTCAAGTCTCACTCGCTGCCTGGAAGACACAAAACAACAATATGAGCTCCCAATTCCCAGTGAGGAATGACAGCTCTGGGGATCAGGAAGAGGTGCTGTGGCTCCACATCTCTTTCCTCATTTTCCTCATTTTTTTCCCCAAAAATTCAGGCCTCAGCCCACAGAAACACATTTCTGTCTGATTTTTGCAGTGAGGAATCTGAAAATCTGGTTTTGCATTTGAAAATTCTAAATGTAACTGCGAACGTAAAAGAAAAAGAAATTATACTATATTATCATATTATACATTATATTATGCGTTTGAAAAATATTTTAAACCCCCAAAACCTTGCTCATGTTTGAAATAATTACCTGGAACTGACGTGGTGAATGACTGAGGCCTTGTAGTCTGACTGCAGGGCCAGGATATCTGCAGGGGGAGGAGGAGGAGACTGTCAATGCCGAGGAAAAAATCAAATATTTGATGTCAAGAACACAGGAAATCACCCCCAGGAAACATCACGGGAGCTCTGGGATGGAACATCCACTGACACATTTTCTGGGGTGATTTCTGAATTCCTGGTTATTCATCACAGTGATTAATTTATAAACCCGCCCTCTCAGACCTACAGAATACATTCATTTATTATTTCCCTCTAACCACAATAATTGACAATAATTAATTTACAAACCTGCCCTCTCAGACCCTCAGATGCACAAGCACCAAGATAAATTAATTTTTTTCCTCTAATTAATTTACAAACCTGCACTCTTATACCCACAGATGCACAAGCACCAAGATAAATTATTTCCCTCTAATCACAATAACTAATTAATTTACAAACCTTCCCTCTCACACCCTCAGATGCTGCAGCACCAAGATAAATTAATTTATTATTTCCCTCTAATCACAATAATTTATAAACCTGCACTCTCAGACCCTCAGATGCACAAGCACCAAGATAAATTAATTTATTATTTTCCTCTAACTAATTAATTTTCAAACCTGCACTGTCATACCCACAGATGCACGAGCACCAAGATAAATTAATTTATTATTTCCCTCTAATCACAATAATTTATAAACCTGCACTCTCAGACCCTCAGATGCACAAGCACCAAGATAAATTATTATTTTCCTCTAATTACAATAATTAATCTACAAACTTGCACTTTCAGACCCTCAGATGCACGAGCACCAAGATAAATTAATTTATTATTTCCCTCTAGCATTAAAGCATCAGCATGACATGACCCTGGGGTCAGCTGAGATGGATAAAACACGGATAAAACATGGATAGAACACGGATAAAACATGGATAAAACCCCCACAGCACAGCCCCACCTTCCCGAGAGGGGGCAGGGATGACCCTGAGGATCTCCTCGATCTGGTTCATTGTTGATGTCCCAGGAAATAAAGGTTTCCCCAGCAGCATCTCCCCCAGGATGCAGCCGATGCTCCACATGTCCACGCCCTTGGTGTAACTGCAAAACAAAAAAAAATGTTTAAGCACATTTTTAAAGCGAAGGAAATGCCAAACATCCGCATTTAAAATCTGGGATATTACCTCAGCCTCTGTTTATTTACTCTTCTGGTTTTTCACAAGTCAAAAAAAGTCAAAATATTAAACTAACAGGTTTAATAATTAATTATGGAATATTTCCTGAAGGTAATTATGGAATATTTCCTGCAGGCAATTCCCACTCCAGCTTGGGAAAGAGCACCAATGCTCTCAAGCAAATTTTAAGGGGGGGAAACAATAAATCTGCTGGGAGAAAGGGTGACAGACAGGAAAAGGTGCTTGTTGTGCACATGAACACTCCAAGAACACGGGAAGGACTTGAAAATATGAACAAGAGGATTTTATGTTCCAGTGCAGAACTTTAGACTCGACATTAGGAAAAGGAATGATATAATCCAGGTGTCAGATGTTGGGTTTAGCTGGATTTTAGGCTGGACCAGATGATTTTCGAGGTCTTTTTTCCAACCTTATCAACACTGTGACGCTGTAATTGACTGAGGAAACAAACCGCTGATGTGACACCGCACCTCGGTGACACCGAGAAACAAAAGATTCCGGGTTTTTAGATGTTAAAATCAGTGGAGAAGTGGCAGGTCCCCACCTGCGGGAGGCCAGCAGGATCTCGGGGGCGCGGTACCAGCGGGTGGCCACGTACTCGGTCAGAGGAGGGGCGGGGTGGGTGGCGCTGTCCCCGCCCGGCTGGCACAGGGACCGCGCCAGCCCGAAGTCACACAGCTTCACCCGGCACTCGGCGTCCAGCAGCACGTTGGAAGGCTGGGTTAGAGCACGGGAGGGGTTAATTAGCTTGGGGGGGTGATTAACGAGGTTATTTTATGATGGAACCTTTTGCTGCAGAGCTGGGGAGGGATTTTGGAGAAGGGATGGGGTGCCAGGACAAGGGGGGAAGGGTGGGGTGGGATACTGGGGAGGAATAATACAGTAATGGGAATAATAACCCCAGAGTTAGGTGGGATGTTGGAGAGGAAATATATAATAATAACCCCAGAGGGCAGGGCTAGGTGGGATATTGGGGAGGAATTATATAATAATGGGNCGGGGGCAAGGAAAACTCCCGGATCTGGGTGGCTGCTGCAGGGCTGAGCCTCACCCATGGACTCGAAGATGAGGTAGATGTCCCTGTCGTTCTCGGCCGGGATGACGTCCAGCAGCTTGATGATGTTGGGGTGTCCCCCGAATTCCTGGGCAGGGGAGAGACCCAGCGGTCAAAAATCATGTGTTGGAGGACAATAACCCACTTCAGTCTCACAGTGTAGATTTAATTTTAATGGTTTAAGAGGTCAAATGGAGAGGGTTCCACTCGGGTGGGGTTTGCCCTGAAAGGCTCTTTGCCAAGTGCAGACGAGAAACTGAAGAGTCGTCAACACTAATCACTGGGTTTTGGGAAAATTGTGGGACGCCAGAGATAATAAAATTATGGAAAATTATGGGACCAGAGATCTGGAAAATTATGGGACCAGAGATAATAAAATTATGGAAAATTATGGGACCAGAGATAATAAAATTATGGAAAATGATGGGACATCAGAGATAATAAAATTATGGAAAATTATGGGACCAGAGATAATAAAAAGCAGGAGTGGGAGGGGGACGTTACCTGCAGGAACATGATCTCCCGAAATGTTCTCTGAAAATAAAGATAAAACGGTTAAATCTTTATTAGAATAAAAT
>WEKX01026510.1:50574-62749 GCA_013390025.1 Pitta sordida | reverse complement strand
GTTTAAGAGAAGACTGGATGAGGAGCTTAATGACATGGTCTAGCGGGGGGGGTGTTGGGCTGGATGGTCCTGTGGGTTTCTTCTGGCTCGGAGTGGCCTGTGCGCCTGTGAGGGAACTAGGTTTATATTCACCACTCTGGAGTGTGCGTTCAGTCTCTGTACGCGCGTTAGATGGTGAGTTGGACTAGATGATCCTTGTGGGTCCCTTCCAACTCATTGTGTTCTGTGATTCTGTGTGATTCTGTGATATCATGCCGCATAACTGCCACATCAGCAAAATTCACATGTTCTTTGTTACATGAGCAAATATCATCCGTTTGAATGCCAAAATTCGCACTATGTGATGCGTGGTATTCTGAGGTGATAAGAGGCTTCAGGGTCAACGGGGTTAACAGTTACGTTTTGCATATGTACATGTTGCAGAGGTACATTGCAGCTGCGTCCCACGAAGAACATGCTCATAGGTTACAGGTTATTCTGAGTTGGAAGGGACCCACAAGGATTATCTAGTCCAACTCCCAAGTGAACGCCCACCCAGGGATCAAACCCACAACCCTGGAGCCATGGGCACCATGCTCCATACATCTGAGCCTCCCATCACCTAGACCATCTCACTGAGTTCCTCATCCAGTCTTTTCTTAAACACCTCCAGGGATGGCGAGTCCACCACCTCCCTGGGCAGACCATTCCACTGAGGGATCACTCTGTGAAAAAGCCCTTCCTAACATCCAGTCTAAACCTCCTCTGGCGTAGCTTAAGGTCATGTCCTCTTGTTCTGGTGCTGGTAGCTTGAGAGAAGAGATTTACACCCACTCAACTGCAACCTCCATTCAGGTAGTAATTTTTCAAAGAAGTTTATGTTTTTACACTAGTGGTCCCCTAGAATATATAGTTTTTAGGAACAAAACCCAACATATGCTCTTCCTCAAAGGCACATGAAAAATGTTCTTTTTTGCTTACATAACTGGCTTGTATACCTACTAAACTCTTCTGCTAGAGTTTAAGGAATCATAGAGGATTCCAAAGGTAAAATACAGCGTGAGAGTGTGAGAACGGTAGAGCATTTATCACTAAGGACAGCTCTTGTGTATTGAAATACACTTAATTTTTAATTAACCTATTAAAATATCTTAATAACTATTAAACAATGCTTCCCCACTCTTGGTCTTGGAGTAAGTCACACATCAGTGAATCAAAGTAAATTTTACATTGTGGATATTTTGGGGAAAATTTAGCTGTGTTTAGCATGAGGATATGGTGTGAGGATGAAAGATCAACCTAGACAGCAAACCATATGCGCATACTGCTACTTAACATGCATGGACCTTGGTTCTGACTTTTAGCAGCAGTAAGAAATGAGCGTCCAGTGGATTTGACTTCTGAAAGGAGATAGGCAAGAGGAAGTAGAGTTGCTACTTGCATCCACTTCTGCATTATGCATAGATCTTCACGTGTGACTTTTAGACTTTCGCTTTGGGTGTTTATTTTATATTGAAAACACATGGTGTGGATCTGCCCCAGGAGTGCCACAGATGCTCAGGAATTCATATTGCCTTTGCCAGTTTCTCCTGTATAAAATGGAGTGAGTGTTCAGCAAGATGCTTAACATCTCAGCAGTGCCTTTAGTTTTCCTACTGCAGTCAGGTGAAGTTCTGCACCCGGTATTGATCACATATACTGTGATTCACAGATTAGGAAAAATTGACCAATATTGGTGCTTTTGAAAAGAATTCTTCCCATTGTTCTTCTAATATGTACCAGACAGCATTTCTTACCACTGACAGAGACATCTCTGCCTGAGCAGTAAGAACAGACCAGTGAAATTGGATCAACATTCGTAACAGGGAGAGCATCAGAGAATGAGAAAAATGGAGATGGACTGACAGGTTCTCAGCAGGTTTGGCTGGGAGTCGTACAGCACAGATTTTTTTGTTTCTCCCTCAAATGGGTCTCTGTCACATCAGATGCACCCAGCCATTCCATATTAAGTTGGGACAAATTGCTATAAATGTACTTGCCCACCATATAGCTTGCCAGTCACAGAATCACAGAATCAGCTAGGTTGGGAGACCATCAAGTCCAACCTTTGACCTAACACCACCTTGTCAACTAGCCACATCCGCTCTTCTTAAATACCTCCAGGGATGGTGACTCCACTACCTCTCTGGGTAGCCCATTCCGATGCCCAATCACTCTCTCTGTAAAGAGCTTCCTCCTAATGTCTAACCTAAACCTCCCCTGGTGCATCTGAAGACTGTGCCCTGTTGTCTTACTGCTGGTTGCCTAGGAGAAGTGAGCAACCTCCACCTGACTACAGCCTCCTTTCAAGTAGTTGTAGAGACTGATAAGGTCTCCCCTGAGTCTCCTCCAGGCTAAACAACCCCAGCTCTCTCAGCTGCTCCTCACAGGACTTGTGCATCAATCCTTTCACCATCCTCATTGCCCTTCTTTGGACATGCTCCAGTACCTTCAGGAGAAATACAGCACTTCCGGCTGCTGCTTAGAAACACAGGACAGAGTCCCACACCTTTATGCGGTGGAAATAACCAGTCTTCCCTTTGCATGAATATTTCTCTGATGTTTCTCCTTTAAAGTAAAACAGAATAGCTTTCCTTTTGACTTAGCAAATAGACCTGATTGTGCTCAACATTAATACATAATTAGGTCAATGTGTGATGAAAAGCTGTCCAAGTCTTTCACTCTGATAAGCAAGTTGTGAAGAGTTAACAACAATGTGATAAATAGTGAGAAGGAACTGTGGGACTTGTCTTAACATGCCCATACCTTGCAATTTCAAGTAGCTACTGCCCTCTTAAACAGGCGTCTGGAGTCCCTGCCCTTTTTTACATGATGCCCTAAGGCCACCCTTAACCACAGCGCCCTGCAAAGGAGATTGCCATTTATTTACGTGCAGCTCATTAGCCGCCATACAGAAAAGGATATGATCAAGATACATCCTGCCTCAGCTCTCCTCAATGTATGCGCCATATTAAAAGTTTTGACTTAGGCTGCTGAGCCTGCTCTGTGAACAGCATGTCCCACGTATTCCAGTGACTTCAGCAGTGCAGTGTCTGCCTACAGAATGTGTATGCTCAGAATTTGTATCACCTCAGTTAAATCTTCCCTGAGCCCTTTCCAGCACTCAAGGAGCCGCAAAGAACCATGATGCCCCAAAATGTCTGTCAGAAAAGCTTTTGAAAACCACAAATAGGTACAGTTCAGCCAGAAAAGATGAAGTGGAATATGTTCCTCATTTTATGTTTGGTTTTGACTTTAATTGCACAGGGGCAAATGTTTCTTTCTGGCTGCTTGGATTTCTTTTGTATCTTAGTGAAGACTACACAGAGTGATAAAACTGGATATTATGAATGCTGTATCTTAATGAGTCATCTTGCTCCCTATTTCCCTGCCTGTACACCTTCACAGCCTTCATGTCAGCCTTCATCTCTGACGGGAATTTGCTGTGTCTAGTTCCTTGTGGTTCTTGCATGTCTGTGATACCTGCTCCAGTTTAAGCTTCCTCTCTCTGCTTCTGTCCCCTTACTGGGATCTCAAGAGGGGTGCAGAGAAAGGTGTCACCACCACACTGACAGCAAGCCAGACCATTGAAATTCTTCTGCCATGAAGTAAGGTGTTAAGAGAAGGCACTCGAGGGGCTATTTTTTGCAGATTTTCTTCCCAGGAAGATTTCCATGCTTAACCTACTGGAAATAAGGAAATAAGCTAGGTTCAATGACAGCCATGGAGAAGTGCTCCAAGGGAAGTACAGTGGCTTCGTTTTGTCTTCTTCCGTATTTTTTCTAACCAGAACCCTTTGAAGACAGCTGACTTATCACGTGTCTGCAATAGAAAAGTGTTTCAGTTAACTACACAAAGAAGCCTTGCACTGACTTTAACTTTCCTTTGCCACACTTCATACAAAAAGCGCAGGAGTAAAAGCAACATTGAACACAAGCCACAGCTGTTAAAGAAGAAATACTGATGGGAAGGGAAACACATACAGTTTGGGCAAGACATCCATCTGAGGCTTTTAAGGTACATAAAATAGGGTTGGATGATCCATCAGGAAGGGACTTGTCTCCTGAAATAGGGAAAAAACATTTGAAGAGACATCAAAAACTGGGAAATGGCATTTGGGGACATGGTTTAGTGGTGTTGGCAGTGCTGGGTTAATGGTTGGACTCGATGATCTTAGAGGTCTTTTCCAACCTAAATGATTCCCTGATTCTGGGGTTTTGGAGAATGTAGTGGCAGTCAGGTAATTTTTGTCTCAAAAATGCAGGTGGTTTCTTGCTGCTTGCTGCTCACTCTTGTGTTCACAGGCTGGCATTGGTAACCTGACCTACATATTGCAACTCATTTCAGTGGGTCTGCTTCCACTAGAGAACTGTTACTCAGTAAAAAGGTCGCATTTCTCCCAGGCTGTGTACAGCATCACTAATAAGATGTGCTTCGTATGGAGAATACCTTGCTGGAAGCAATGTGTAGGGTGTGGAACGGGTCGCCAGTGACCTCTAGGCAGGGAACAGCAGTGGGTGAGCAGAAGAGGGTGTGAAAAGTGTTGCTGTGCCTTCAGGATGGCCTTTGGGTGGGCTTGGCACAGCTCAGTGCTGTGCAGTCGA
The DNA here is from genome assembly GCA_013390025.1 of Pitta sordida. Classification (NCBI taxonomy): domain Eukaryota; kingdom Metazoa; phylum Chordata; class Aves; order Passeriformes; family Pittidae; genus Pitta; species Pitta sordida. The sequence continues at coordinate 58,127 of WEKX01026510.1, read as the reverse complement.
TGCATTCCTTCTATGCAGCACTTTGGAACAGTGTCCATGGACATTGAGGGGTGAGAGGGGTGCTTGGGCACCACCTGAGGGTCAGAGCCTGGTATGTAGGCTTTACAGTAACATGAATCTGCACATACCTCCACAATGCTAGTGTTAGGTGTAAAGTTAGGTCGTGTAGCAGTGTAAGTGTGCCACTCAGGCTGGGCCTATGCCAGCAGATGGATCTGGAAGCACAGGAAAGCCCAATTTCGTAAGAGAAATTCCTAAGTGGAGTTACATGCTGAGAAATGTGCTCAGACTGCTACATTTATCTTGTTTAGTTGGTATTTTGTTTGGTGGTGCTCCTTAGAAACCAAATGACTTCTTCCTTTCTAGCTTAACAAGGCACTCTTAAAACAATACTAATCAAAGAATGTCAGGTTTCCTTTTAAGTGTTGCTTTTGGCTCTGAAGAGGTGAGCTGCTACTCACGAGCACCCTGGCTGGATACAATCCAAAGATGATAGTACATCTTTTTCCACAGAGCTTTGACTCTCACCTGTCCTTCATTTTTGTTAAAGAATTACAGGAGATAGCGACTGTTGGCATTCTGCTTTCCTTGACAACAGCAGTAGTAATAGGAGCACACAGTGCCTTCTCCCCCTGCAGAAGGGCAGAAGTGTCTCTGAAATAGATTGAAGGGATGTATGAACAACTCACAAAACTGCAGTGCTGCATATAGGAATACGGAAATCAGTGGATTTTCTTCTTTATAAGCTTTCAGTTGAAAACCAGACTAAAGTACTCCCACTTACTTCATACTTAAGGTATGCTTAGAGATTATTGTATTAGCTACCAGATTTTAAAATATATATATTTGGTTTCGAACAAGCATAGCTGTATGATCAGCTGCAGGACTCAAGAGCCAAGCTTTCATGGATTGGTTCTTTAGCAGTTGTTTATTCTTGCACCTTAGAAAAAACTTTGAAGTGAAATGCAGCTGGTTTCCAAGTACAAGAGTATCTACTCTATATACACAAGCATTAAGTTTGTCTTTTTGTGGTTGTCTGTGAAAGATAGGTAAGATCAATCCTCAGTCTGAACTGCTGTAATCTAGCAGGTCTTCATTATATTTATGTGTTACAACCCTCACTGTGAATGGCAAGATGCAAGCTGTGATAAAAAAGGCCTGCAAACAAATCACAACTCAGCCCAAAACTATTGAATGGACAGAAACAACATCTTGAACAGGATCTGGGATTTTAGACTAATTTATCAGTGTTTCTCTTCACATGTGCTCATATGGCAGTTTTAGACATAACAGTCCTCAGTGGGAGGTACATCTAGGTTCAGTGTCTTGAGCCAAATCAGTATTTGTGGCTGTGTAATGCATAGCCACTCCTCATATCTGGACAGCCCAGCCAGCCAGCTGCATGGAGGAGCTGGTGCACTAACCATATGGCTGCTGGTTACATACCAGTAGCAGGTATTTGTCGTAATGCACTGTGGCTAATCAGTATGGGGAAAAAAGCAGCATGTAACAAGTGATGCCACAAAGGGATCATAGTATGGCATTAATCAGGAAATTAGTCCCACTGCTGGGTTTCTAGGCAGTTGCAAATAACTGGAGTCCTTTCATCCTTGAAAATGCTGCATATCTGAAGTGGAACTCTTGCACAATAGCGGATTTTACCCATCCTGGCAGGAACAAAGTGAAATTTTGTGCAAGCAACATGAAGTTACTGTTAAGAGTGCATCAGAAGCCCACTTATGGGTCCACATAGCAGGAGTATGCCTCCTTGTGCACCAACAGAGGCATACACATTTTTTTTTGTGTGTATGAGCACTCACAGACACCTGCACGTTGCTGAGTGTATGCACCAAAGCAGCCTTCTGCCTTTCCTTCTCCCTTCCAGTAGTAATTGTGCCCTACAGCAGCAACATCTGCCATGAGAGAATGCTCTGACAAGCTAGAACTCTGCCTGTGCTGGGCAGACACTCATTAAGCACAACTAATGCCACGAAGGAAAAACTGGAGTTGCCATACATAAAACTCAGATTGTGCTTCGTGTTCTAAATAATGGAAGTTGATGAAGTCACTTAGTGCCGATGTCTCACAGCCTCAGTTGATGGCAGGAGGGCTATGCACAGGCATCCATAGTTATTGTCAAAGAAAATCTTTTAGTAGAAAGCCTTCAGTGTGAGAGTTTCTCTAGGGCTTCAAGAGACAGGGCAGTAATTTTTTCATAGTTTACATATAAATGATGCTTAATTGTAACTAACTAATGAACTGAAAATGAGGAGATTTGTACAAATCCTGTTAGAAAATTTCAGGTTTTTAAAGGATTTGGCTAAAAGGCAGAAGAAAAGAATCATTATTTGGGGAATTAGAGGAAAAGAGTATGCCCTAAGGCAGTTGAATGCTTTGCATGTGACAGGAGGCTGTTGTAGCTGTTGAGATTTATAATGGGACAAGATTTCGTGAATTGATAGAAAATGAAGGAGTGACAAAGGCAGGCTAAGGCTGAGCTTTCATCAAAACTACATAAAATACCTAACATACCTGGTAGGATATTTGACCAAAGATGAGTAAATGGAATATTTATTAATTGAAATGACAAGTAAGAATTTGACACAGTTGGAATTATGTTAGAATTACATTTCTCCAGCTGCCTTATACCTCTCTGAAAACCAAGCTACCGAGATCATGGTAGTCATGTTCTTGAGATGAAATCACGTGCAGCCTTGTTTTGGGGTGAATTCATGCATCATTATTCCCTATCCACCAGTGGTTCTGCAGTGATCTCTATTTGAGGATACAGTGCCTGAGTATGTCCTTCAGTCATAGCTTCTCTTCCTGAGACCTGAGCAGGGCTGTGTGGCATCTCACTGCTGGAAGGACAGAACCTAGACAGCAAAAGACAGTTTTGCAATAAAATGAAAGATATAAAATAAGGTAGGAGGAAGCTGTAAAGGACTTAAGAGGGATGAAGCTAACACGTTGCCAGTTCCTAAGGAGTTTTTGAATGAGTGGAGCTAGTTCCCATTCCCCAGACATATCCAACTAATTTCTGTAAATGACAGTCATTCCTCAATTATTGCGAGGCCGGGGGTCTCCCTCTTCCCCCCCGCTAAACCCTCGCTCTGTGATGATAGAAGGCTCATTAATATGCAAGTTTGACCCCCCCATCACCCCGCCCCCAACCACTCTGGAGCCGCTGCAAGGCACTCCCAGAAGCTCCTTGCACTGTGACCTGTCAGGGGCGCAAAGGGGATCTTCTCTGCCCTGTTCCTACTCAGGGAATTTTCGGGAATCAGGAGGGAGGGGTCACTACAGAAGCCACCCGGGACTCCCCCAGGACTGCTGCACTGTGGGAGCTGCAGCAGGCTGAGGAGTCACAGCGGCGCTGTACTTCTCAATCCTCCCTGCGATGTTCCCTCCCTGGCATGGGCATCCACAGCGCTGCAGCGGAGAACACAGCGGAGAGGGCCCCAGCCCCACTCTGGGCGCGGCCCTCAACCTGGCTCCAAGGGGCAGCCAGGCGCCTGGCGGCTGGGGCCAGAGCTCTGAGCAGCGGGGCTGGAGGTGGGGATTAAGACTTCCAGTTACAACTGGTAGGGGCAACAAGGCAGCTGTTTTATGAATCTGACTGTAAAAGGGCTGCGAGTGACCATGAAGAACTGACCATTACCCATAGCGGCGCAGCCTGGTGCTCTCAGACCAGCAGGTCACAGCAGCTGTTGCAGTGGCTCATCTGTTTAAAATGTTTATTTAGTAACCAGGAGTTCATGAGTTCAAAACTGATGGGTGCCTCCTTTTCATGACTTGCTTTTGCTTTTATAATGCCTCGTTCTCACAGCCCAGCTATCCATTAATATTGCAAATCGTATTAAACGAATCATTGCTCCTCAACTAGCAAAACTCTTAACAAGCTTCATGGGTTTCTTATGAGCTGCAGCTTCTTTTCTAATGCAAGAATGGTTTGCTTCCATAGTAATGATGATCTGTTATCTTCTCATTAAAATGCAAAAATGAGTATCCATAGCAATGAGTTCTGACTTGCAAGAGAGTTAAGATGGATTTCTGCCTTGATCTGTGCCTCCACTCCCACAACAGCAAAAATGAGAACTTAAAACTAGCTGGTACTTAACCAGTAACCTTTTCTGAGCACACCCGGCCAGGGTCCTGTGCTCCACCAGGGGACTGGCTCACTGGGACTGGCCTTGGGATGCCAGCGGGGACGAGGGTGCTGGGAAACTGCTCATGCTGAGCTCGCTAGTTTTGCCACAGCAACAGGCACAGTATCTACGTAGCCCATCCTTGTCTGGCCCTGCCCTGAGTGTGGCCCCACCGAGCCCATCCTATGCAGGCAGAGTGGCAGCTGCCACAGCGAATGACACAGCATGGGGGGGATGGGTGTGAGGTGCCAGCAGCAGCAATGAAGTATGGAGGACAGAGGCACCCCATGCCTCTGGAGGGGTGCCTTGCAGCCCCGCTCCTCCCTACCTGCCTCTGTGCCTGCTGCCCGCAGCTTTCTCCCCTTCTCTCTCCTCCCCTCTCTCTGCACCTCCCCTCTCTCCCTCGCCTGCTCCCCATATCCTAGAGGAGAGCCCCCTGCCGTGCCCTGCCCAGTATAATGTAAGCAGCCTGTGATGCTTGCGCTGGTACACATTGGGCTGTCGCTGATTTTTTCTTTTTTTTTTTTCCCACAAATGCAAGAACACCAAGATGAGGCTTTTCTCCTCTTTTGATTTCTCTTTAATAAATTTTCATTATTAGTTTGTGGCAAGGGCCTGCGCAGTCAGTGGATCTGCTCCTGCCTACCCAGAAGCACTTTGGGTTTAAACCTCCTGTCTCCTGCCATGTGCCAGCCCCTAGATCCAGTGGCTCCTGTCCCATGCCACCCCTTGTTCCCCAGATGCAGTGCCTGCCACACGACCACCGCACAGCCATTCCCGGAAACACTACGGGATGGGAGCCTGGCATGGGCGGGTGGACGATCCAGTCGCGCCTCCACGCTACAGAACAGGAGCCTGATGTGGGCAGGTGGACACTCCCAGCCATGCCCCAAGGCTAGGGGTGGGGAGCCTGGTGCGGGTGAGCGGACGCTCCCAGTTGTGTCCCAGAGCTGCGGGACTGTCATGATTTGACTCTGGCTGGATGTCCACAACCCACAGCCACCTTCTCACTTCATTTTCGGCCCCCCTGCCCCCATACAAATAGGAGAAGAGAGGGGAAAAAACCAACAACTGAAGGAGTTTGTCACAGACAAAACAAGCTCTAAGTGGATAAAATAAATAAAGGATTTATTTATTTCTAACAAGATCACAGCTTAACATGAGAAGTATCATCTTCCAGGCACCCTTTTTTTCCCCTACCCCTGTTTCTCTTACACAGATACCACATTCCCTTTTTTTCTCCAGGAGACAAAGGGGGAACAGGAGTAGGGGAAAGCCAGGCAGTTGGTGTTTTCTGACTGGTTCAGGGTAGGAAGCCATTTCCCTGCCTTTCATAGGGTCCCCTTCTCCCACGAGAGAAAGTCTTTCATGACCTTTCCCGCATGAGTCCAAACCCAGGGGCAACACCTCTTCCATACTCTGCAGCCCAGGGGTCACTTCACAGGGTGCAGTTCTTTAAGCACTGACTGTGCTGCTTCATTTGTGAGCTCCATCCCAAAGCACGCAGATCCTACCAGGTGCAGTTACTGCACAGCATGGACTCCTCCTCCACAGGCTACAATGTCTTTCCAGGACTCTGCTCCAAATGTGGGCTCCAACATGTCTGCAGCCTTCCTCTAGCATCCTCCAGCTCTGGCGTGGGCTCCGTCTCCATAGCCACAGGTGGATTTCTGCATCCCTGTGCTCTCTCTATTCCATGGGCTGCAGGCAGACAGTCTGCTTCACCATGGTCCGTTCCACAAACGGCAGGTACACTTCCTCCCCCTCCTTCAGCCCTGGCCTCGGTACCTGCATTGCTGTTACAGCTCTGTTCTGGCAGCCGTCTCCTTGCTGTTACCACTCTTTTTTTTCTTTCCTTCTTAAATATGTTATCACAGAGGCACCTCTATCGATTGGCCTGACCTTGTCTGGCAGTGGGCCCAGCCAGGAACTGGTTGGTGTTACCTTTGCTAGTTAGCCCCCCACCACTGCCAAGAAAAAAACCAACACATTCAAACCAGCACAGGGACACAAGTCTGGCATGACGCAGACTGTCAGAGCAATGTACCAGTGGTTCATGCGGCAGCATGGTGAGTGGAGCTAATTTGCATATTCATGACTGTCTTTGCGTATTCATTACTGTCAGTGCACATGCAGTCATAAATGCACCATGAAACAGACTTCTGCTCTAACGGAGGAAAAAGTCCGTGAAGAAGTGAACCTGCAAAAGAGGAACTGCGAAGTACTGAGGGTTAGCTGTGTTTACTTTCTATTTTTTGCATATGAGTGCAAAACCTACCTTCTCCAAGGAAAAGCAGATGAGTTTATGGCTTATCACAGAATTACATAATTAATAAGACTGGATAAAAACATGGAAATCATGAGTCCATCCTATTACCTAACACCATCTTATCTTCTAAATCATGGCACTAAGTACCTCATCCAATCTGTTAAGTACATCCAGGGGTGGTGACTTGACCACCTCGCTGGGCAGCCCATTCCAATGGGAAATCACTGTCTCTGTGAAAAAGTTTTTCCTAACATCCAGTCTAAACCTCCCTTGATGCAGCTTAAGACTGTGTCCTCTTGCTCTGTCACTGGTAGCCTGAGCGAAGAGACTGACCCCTACCTGGCTACAACCATCTTTCAGGTAGTTTTGTAGAGCAATTAGGTCTCTCCTGAGCCTCCTTTTCTCCAGGCTAAACAATCCCAGCTCTCTCATTACTCTTCATAGGCTTGTTCTTCAGCCCCTTCACCATCCTTGTTGCCGTTCTCTGGACACATTCTAACACCTTAACATCCCTCTTAAACTGAGGAGCCCAGAGCTGGACATAGTACTCAAGATGTGGCCTAACTAGTGCTGAGTGAAGGGGAAGAATAACTTCCCTGGTCCTTCTGGCCACACTATTCTTGATACAGGCCAATGCCATCCTGGCCACCTGGACACACTGCTGGCTGATGTTAAGTTTCCTATCAACCAGTACTCCCAAGTCCCTCTCTACCTGGTCACTCTTCAGCCACCCAGTCCCCAGCTTACAGCCTTGCATGGGCTTATTGTGGCCAAAGTGTAGAAACCAACACTTCTCAAACCTCATGTTAATAGATTCAGCCCATCTATCCTGTCTGTCAAGGTCTCTCTGCAGAGCCTTCTTACCCTCTAACGAATTAACACTTATTCCCAGTTTGGTGTTGTCTGCAAACTTGCTAATGATGGACTCCATCTCCTTGTCCAGATCATCAGTAAAGATGTTGAACAGAACTGGTCCCAGCACTGAATGCTGAGGCACCCCAGTTGTGACTGGCCACCAACTGGATCCAGCACCATTCACCATCACTCTCTGAGCTCGATTATCCAACCAGTTCTTAACCCAGCACAGAGTAAACTTGTCCAGGCCACGAGCCACCAGTTTCACCAGGAGTTTACTG
>WEKX01026510.1:37442-49918 GCA_013390025.1 Pitta sordida | reverse complement strand
ATCTGGGAGATTGAAGTCTCCTAGAAGAACAGGATCTGGTGACCTTGAGACATCCTATAACAGACTCCAAGCACAATATCAATCTTGCTGGCGCTCCCTCTGACCTTTACCTATAGGTTCTCAACCTGATCATTCTTAATTTCAAGTTCCATGGCGTCAAGAGTTTATTTAATATACAGGGCCACCCCACTACCCTTTCTCCCTCGCCTATCTCTCCTGAAGAGTGTGTAGCCATCCAACACAACACTCCAGTCATGTGAGTCATCCCACCATGTTTCTGTAATACACTCGGCCCTCTTGCACTTGGCGCCCCCCATATTGCGGCTTCAGATCTTAGCAGCATGATTTTTTAGTGAAGTAGGAGACCTGTTTCACAACTGCGCATGCGCGACTTGCCGCAGCAGTGGTCCCGGCTCTGGCCCCGGCCTGGGCAGCAGAACCGGCAGCAGTGGGGGTGCGGGCAGCAGCGGGGGCAGCACGGGCAGTGGTTGGGGCGCGGGTTACAGTGGCAGGGGCAGCAACAGGGGCGGTAGCATCTGGCGGGGGGGACACGGGTGGCGGTGGTGGCACGACCACCATTCAACGCGGAAGTCGGGCTGCACAGGTCCGAATTAAGACCGCAGGTGCACGATACAGGAGACTTGACTGTATATTGTATCTCTCCTGATGTACCAAAACTTCTAGATCTTCTTGTTTGTTACCCGTACTTAGTGCATTAGAATACATGCACCTCAGCTGGGTTGTTAAATTCAACTGACAATGTTTTCTCTAATGAATTGTATGATGCAACATATTATCTGTCACGAATATGTATGGTATTACTTCTATTTCCAAGAGAAAATGTAACATAGAAGCCGTAATAAGCCATACCATGTGGCTGGTGAACTTCCTCACACAGCTGGTGAATGAAAACACTTTCACATGGCTGAGGCTGCTATAGACTTCAGCTGGGACTCTTTCTTTCCTTTTTGCCTCTTTTCGGTGTAGTGCAAAAGTCAATGCATGTGAGAAATTCAGATGTAGGCTTTATTAGAAGTTTTAAAAGGGAAGGAGAAACTGAGTGAGCAAATGAGTGCAGAAATCTTCCTCCATGCCTGGTTTCCCAGCCCTAAGCAGAAAGTGTGCCAATGGACACTGTTCTGAAGCATTGAGATCTATGTCTACATCCGTGGGTAACTTCTGTTAAATCTTCACAATGTTATGCAGCCCTGAGATCAGCAGTGCAGAGAGCCTTTGAATGCCTGCAGATAAGTGTCTGTTTGGGTTACTCACTCAAACCTTATGCTGTGCCAGCAGTGCCCCTGCCATGCGTGACTGTGCAGAAGAGGTGCTGGCAGAGGGGCCAGGGTGCAGCAGGGAATGGGATGCAAGGAGGGATGGAGATGGAACAGGGCCAGGAGGTGATGGGCCAGCGCTGATAGCAGTGCAAGGAGTGTGATGGTCAATCCTGGGAGGCTTGGATCCATAGTCCTAACAATTATTTACTGTATTCTGCAACTGAGCTTGGCAGAGCAGTTCCATGGAACCAGTATCTGCTGGAACCTTAACACAGCAGTGAGGAGGCAGTCCAGAAGGTTCCTAAAGTGCGTTGATAGTTCTTTTTGTTGCAGCTGGCGCGTGAGCCTACACGGGGCGAGGCTAGGCTCGACCTGCTGTTCACAAGTAGAGAAGGGCTGGTTGGCAATGTTGTGGTCAGAGGCTGTCTGGGAAGCAGTGACCATGAGGTAACAGAATTTTCAATTGACAGTGTAACAAGGAAGGGTATGAACAAAACCTCCACACTGGACTTCTGGAGGGCAGACTTTGGATTATTTAAGGAATTAATTAGGAGGGTACCTTGGGAAATGACCCACAATAGCAAGGGGGTCTGGGAAGGCTGGACATACTTCAAGAATGAGATCTTGAAGGCACAGGAACAGGCTGTCCCAACGAGCTGAAAGATGAATCAGAGGGGTAGAAGACTGGCATGGATGAGCAAAGAGTCCCTGAAAGAATTAAAGGGGAAAAAAGAGGATGTATTGCCTTTGGAAGAAGGGAGAGGTAAGTCAGGGTGTGTTTAAGGATGTTGTTAGGTAGTGCAGGAGGAAAATTAGGGAGGCAAAACCCCAGACTCAAACTGGCAGTTTCTGTAAAGGACAATAAGAAGTGTTTTTATAAATACATTAGTGGCAAAAAGAAGGGCTGTAACAATCTCCACTCCTTACTGGATAGAGAGGGGAATATAGTAACTAAATATGAGGAGAAGGCAGAGATACTTAATACCTTCTTTGCCTCTCTTTTCAACAGTAAGACAGATTGCCTGCAGGACAACCAGACTTCTGGTCTAGTAGATGGGGCTAGGGTTCAGTATAACGTCTCTGTAATCCAGGAGGAGATAGTTAGAGATCTACTGAGCCACTTGGATCCCCATAAGTGTATGGGGCCAGACGAGATCCATCCTTGGTTGATGAAAGAGCTGACAGATGAACTCGCTAAGCTGCTCACCATCATTTATCAGCAGTCTTGGCTCACTAGTGACATATCTGATGACTGGAAATTGGCTAATGTGACACGCATCCACAAGAAGGGCCAGAAAGATGACACCAGAACGAGAGGGCACAGCCTCAAGCTACGCCAGAGGAGGTTTAAACTTAATGTTAGGAAGCGGTTTTTCACAGAGAGAGTGATTGCACATTGGAATGGACTGCCCAGGGAGGTGGTGGAGTCGCCGTCCCTGGAGGTGTTTAAGAGAAGACTGGATGAGGAGCTTAGTGACATGGTCTAGCTAGGGGGGGTAGGGCTGGATGATCCTGTGGGTCCCTTCCGGCTCAGAGTGGCCTGTTAGACTATGAGGGAACTAGGTTTGTGTTTACCGTTCTGGGATGTGCGTTCGGTCTCTGTACGGGTGTTAGATGGTGAGTTGGACTAGATGATCCTTGTGGGTCCCTTCCAACTCATAATATTCTGTGAATCTGTGAAAGATGATCCAGGCAATCATAGACCTGTCAGCCTGACCTCCGCTACAGATAAAATCATGGAGCAGATAATCCTGAGTGCGATTATGCAGCACCTACAGAATGGCTGTGACATCAGATCTAGTCAACATGGATTTAGGAGAGGTACGTCCTGCCTGACCAACCTGATCACCTTTTATGAACAGGTGACTCACATGGTTAACAAGAGAAAGACTGTAGGTGTTGACTTCAGGTAAGCCTTCTAAACTGTCTCCCATGGTAAACTTCAGGAGAAACTCTCAATCCGTGGCTTGGAAAGAAGCATCATGTGCTGGGTTAGAAATTGGTTGAATGGATGGGCTGAGAGAGTGTTGGTAAATTGTGTAGCGTCCAGCTGGTGGCCAGTCACTGGTGGTGTCCCCCAGGGATCAGTGTTGGGTCTAGTCCTGTTTAGTATATTCATTGATGATATGAACGAGGGAGTTGAGTCCACAATCAGCAAGTTTGCAGATGACACTAAGCTGAGAGCAAATGTTAATCTGCCAGGAAGTAAAAGGACCCTTCAGATGGACCTTGACAGGCTAGAGAGGTGGGCTGATTCTAGTAGTATGAGATTTTAAAAGTCCAAGTGACGGTCTTCACTTTGGACATAATAACCCTTTAACATTGCTCTCAGCTAGGGGCTGAGTGTCTGGAGAGTGGTCAAGCAGAGAGGGATTTGGAAGTGTTGCTAGACAGGAAACTAAATATGAGCCAGCAGTGGGCACTGGTGGTTAAGAAAGCCACTAGCCTCCTGGCCTGTAGGTGGCCTGGTGGCCAGTAGGACCAGGGAAGTTATTCTTCCCCTTTACTCAACACTGGTATTCTTCCCCTTTACTCAACACTGGTGGGGCTGCACCTTGAGTACTGTGTCCAGTTCTGGGCCCCTCAGTTTAAGAAAGATGAGTTGCTTGAACATGTCCAGAGAAGGGCAATGAGGATGGCGAAGGGTTTGGAGAACAAGCCCTATGGGGAGCAACTATGGGAGCTGGGCTTGTTCAGTCTGGAGAAGGCTCAGGGAAGACCTTATTGTGCTCTACAGCTACCTGAAAGGACGTCGTAGTTAGCTGGGAGTAGGTGTTTTCTCTCAGGCTACCAGTGACAGAGTAAGAAGACATAGTTTTAAGCTGTGCGAGGAGAGGTTTAGACTAGATGTTAGGAAAAACTTTTTCACAGAAAGAGTGATTTCTCAGTGGGGTGGACTGCCAAAACAGATGGTGGAATCGCAGTCCCTGGATGTGTTTAAGAAAAGATTGGATGATGTACTTAATGAGGATTTAGATAACGGGATAGTGTGTTAGGTAATAGCTTGGCAATAGGTAGGGTTGGGTAACAGGTTGGACTCGATGATCTCTGTGGTCTTTTTCAACCTTATAAATTCTGTGATTCTGTGAACTGCTGGTCTGAGAGCTGATGGACTTTGTGGCTGTAGTAGTACTGACTGCTCCAGCACAAAGCATCAGAAAGAGCATGGTGCAAAGGAAGAAGGGATTTCCTCCCCGTCTTACCCGCTGGGTTGCCAAAACTTTCTCCCATGTAAACAGAGCAGTTGTGTGAGCATCTGCAGTTTTGTTCTTCCCTCCCCTCCATTGCATTTCATGCAGAGGAAACGAGCTGCAAGTGTATAGCTTGGCATTGTAATTTTGGTAATAGTATCCAGGGCATGGAGTGGCATGGGCTGGTGCTTAATCATTCACTCATTAGCTCAGTGTCGATTGAACTTGGAAGACAAATATAGGGCAAGAAACTGTTGGCCAATCCAAGAGGGACAGGTGTAACACAGTTCGAGAAGGACAATGTATTTTGTGGGTTTCTTGGTGAACTGACTCATTGCCATTTTAACACAACTGTTGCTGCTAACAATTTTGGAGAAGATGTCGGTATTCGAAATGCCCAACTGACTGCAGCTAGTGTCCTCTTTTAATTGGTATAATCCTGTTGGATGGCAGCAGTACAACTGTGAGTGTCTCCTGAACTGTCACTCCACTGCCAGAACCTCCTGTGATATGCATGCTTTTTGCCTGTGTGCTTTCTAATACACTTGACCCTTGATTATCAGGGCACCATGGGTCTCCTCTGCGCCCCGTGAAACCCTCCATCCGCAATGATAGGAAGCGAATAAACATGCAAATTTGCCCTGCCCAGCACCCCTCCCCCTCCACTACAGAGTGGCTGCAGGACATTCCTGGAAGCTCCTCATGCTATGTGACCGGTCAGGGGAGCAGAGGGGATCTTCTCTGCCCCGTCCCTGCTCCAGGAGTCCCTGGGAATCGGGAGGGAGGGGTCCTTGTGGCCAGCTGCCATGGCGGCGACTCCCAAGCCTCTGCTGCCACCATTGTGGCAGCTGCAGGGGGCAGAGGATCCACCTCAGGGCTGCATGTACTTCTGACCCCTCCCTGCTGTGTTCTGCACTCACTGCATGGCTCTGGATTTAAAAAAAAAGGGTTCAAGGTTCCTGGGTTTGAACACATTTTATTTTTTTTTTATCTGGAGCCATGTGGCAAGTGCTTAGCACAGCACTCTGCATTTAAACATGTGAGCAAGGGGGCTGTGGAAGCTTTGCCAGTGCCAGGGGGACAGCAGAGTGCTGCACCGCTGATCCCAGCTGCTGCTGCACTGTGTCATGTGCATCCCGCCTCCCCTCATCTCCCATTAGCCACCTGGGTGCCACTGCTGTGCCGTGTCATTGGCTGTGGCAGCTGCCACTCTGCCTGCACAGGCTGGGCTCAGTAGGACTGCTTTCACAGCAGGGCAGGCTGAGGAAGGGCTGCACAGATACCGTTCCAGTTGCTGTGGCAATGCTAGTGAGCCGCCAGGCATCCCAGAACTGCTTGTTCCCTTCTGCAGCGCCACAGGTTCCCATGCTGAGGAGGAAACATGGTGGGAAGGGGTCAGAAGTATATACAGCCCTGTGCTGGCTTCTCCGCCCAGTGTAGCTGCACCAGTGGCGGCAGCAGAAGTCTGAGGCTTGCCATGGTGGCAGCGTGGCTGCNACTGTCACTCCACTGCCAGAACCTCCTGTGATATGCATGCTTTTTGCCTGTGTGCTTTCTAATACACTTGACCCTTGATTATCAGGGCACCATGGGTCTCCTCTGCGCCCCGTGAAACCCTCCATCCGCAATGATAGGAAGCGAATAAACATGCAAATTTGCCCTGCCCAGCACCCCTCCCCCTCCACTACAGAGTGGCTGCAGGACATTCCTGGAAGCTCCTCATGCTATGTGACCGGTCAGGGGAGCAGAGGGGATCTTCTCTGCCCCGTCCCTGCTCCAGGAGTCCCTGGGAATCGGGAGGGAGGGGTCCTTGTGGCCAGCTGCCATGGCGGCGACTCCCAAGCCTCTGCTGCCACCATTGTGGCAGCTGCAGGGGGCAGAGGATCCACCTCAGGGCTGCATGTACTTCTGACCCCTCCCTGCTGTGTTCTGCACTCACTGCATGGCTCTGGATTTAAAAAAAAAGGGTTCAAGGTTCCTGGGTTTGAACACATTTTATTTTTTTTTTATCTGGAGCCATGTGGCAAGTGCTTAGCACAGCACTCTGCATTTAAACATGTGAGCAAGGGGGCTGTGGAAGCTTTGCCAGTGCCAGGGGGACAGCAGAGTGCTGCACCGCTGATCCCAGCTGCTGCTGCACTGTGTCATGTGCATCCCGCCTCCCCTCATCTCCCATTAGCCACCTGGGTGCCACTGCTGTGCCGTGTCATTGGCTGTGGCAGCTGCCACTCTGCCTGCACAGGCTGGGCTCAGTAGGACTGCTTTCACAGCAGGGCAGGCTGAGGAAGGGCTGCACAGATACCGTTCCAGTTGCTGTGGCAATGCTAGTGAGCCGCCAGGCATCCCAGAACTGCTTGTTCCCTTCTGCAGCGCCACAGGTTCCCATGCTGAGGAGGAAACATGGTGGGAAGGGGTCAGAAGTATATACAGCCCTGTGCTGGCTTCTCCGCCCAGTGTAGCTGCACCAGTGGCGGCAGCAGAAGTCTGAGGCTTGCCATGGTGGCAGCGTGGCTGCAGGGACCCCTCCCTCCTGATTCGTGGGGACTCTCTGGGTGGGGTTGGGGCTTTTTCTGCTGCGTTCCCTTCCACAGCGCCGCAGATGCCTGTGCTGGGCAGGTGGCGCAGGCGGAGTGGTCCCTCTCCACTTCATGCGGCACAGGGCAGACGGCACGGGCAGAGCAGTGTGCTGGCAGGCTGTGCACCGTGGCAGGTGGGGCTAATTTGCATATTCATGACTGTCTGTCTTTGACTGTCTATCTATCACCGTCAGCACTGTGTCAGCACTGTGTCACACCTGCGACACAGACTTACATTATCATGGAAAGATCGGCTCATGAAGAAGTGAACCCACAAGCGAGGAACCGCTAAGTGCTTAGGGTTGACTGTACCTTCTTATGTACACAGGGATTTCCCTGAGGGCTGACTTTACTTGTGTTGCTGTATGAAGAGGATTTCTTCCCTCTATGGTTATGATTACTTAACAGTCAAGGCATTTCCAAAAGAAATAGGGGCATGACTTGACACTGCAGTGGTTAGANCGATCCTCTTGATTATAAGATTGGTTGGCGAGATACTAACTTAGAATACAATACTTTATCATTTTTCAGATAAAGATGTCATCTACAAAGCTAAACCTCATACCAGCATGTCCTGAAGCAGAAACCCTGTCAGTCAAACAGCTGTAAGGACACAGAACTTTCCCATCAAGGTCAAGTACACCGTTGCCTATTCCTGTATCAGACAACCAAAACTAGCATGGTGAGGTCAGAGGTGAGCAGGATAACAGCAGCTCCTTTGGACGGGCTTGCACTGCCATGTGACTGTGACTCCCTGCTCTCCTTGTATCAGTATCAAACCATGGTGCCAGCACCTTTGTAAGTGCTGTTGAACTAATGAAAATACTGTTTTTCCATAGTCAGTTACACACTATTCCAACTGTTGTCATCCAAATGATTGTGACATTTTCTGCAAAGTCACAAGAAGTTGCATTTTTGACAGCCTAGGGAAACAATTGGCATATTACGTAGAAAGGAACACCCTAGAAAAGCTGAAAAAGAATTGTTAGGCGGTCACTCATCTTCCAGGACAGCCAATTTACATAAATCCCACTCTACTTTCTGTTCCTCTTCTTCTTTTTACACTGGGTGTTTCAGAGGTAGGAAGGTCTCTGTCTCTCTCTCTCCCCTCTCCCCCCACCAGTTACCTTGAAGATTTTAAGGGAGTTTCCTCTTCTACTAGTAGATTCAGGACTTTTGTCATCTTTCCCTTTCCCATTTATAAAAGTGTTTCACTTTTGGTCTTTCAGGAGTAAAAAGGTGGTCAGGCAGCAGTTGGGTCTGTTTTGAAGAGAATATGAGTGAGAATTCAGGATTTCCTGTTTAGGAAGAAGCCTTGTGAATACCAGTGATTGAACGCGGTCCAAAGCTCATTGCATACTGCAGCCAGATACCCATTTAATTCCTTCTATTTTGAGCCATGTCTTAACAGCACAGACTGCTGAGAACCTAGAGCTAGACTGGGGATTGCATGATGTCTTCTTCCGGTGTTTTTGGTGACAGAATTTGTTTGACGACATGGTAGTAAGCTCTTACAAATCTCCACCAAGCCAAGTAATTTTCTGTGTGATTTGGAAACAGTTCATTCCTCACTATCATCATTAGTTGTTTCCAGTGCATAGATTGATGTATTCAGGGGAAGATTTGCAACTAGTGTCTATTAAGATCTGAGCATTCATGCTTTCATGCATTCCTTCTGAGAAATGAAGTCAAGAGTCACTTCTGTGTGCTGTATGTGTAGCTGCAGAACATTTGGAATAAATAACCTTTTTTTAAATGTTCTTTTTTTTTACACTCTTTCTTAGTGCTTTGCCTTTCATAGAATCACAGAATATTCTGAGTTGGAAGGGACCCACAAGGATCATCAAGTCCTGCTCTTAAATGGCGCCACTGCCTCCCTGGCGGGAATCAAACCCCCAGTCTCCCGCATGAGAGACAGGGACACTCACCACTGCACTGAAGTGGATTTTTTCAATCAGAATGTTGAAAATTTTGTTCCTCAAGTTTCAGCTGTTTATCTGAATTAATCTTTCCAGACAGTGTTAGTCCAGTCTGTAGTCACCTAGTTAACATTACTTGTTTTCACTTTAAATTAATCTAAAAAATCTTTTTGCCCTGATGAGACAAGTTTTTCTAAGTAGTGAGAAAACTACTTGACACTTGAGTGACTTCTTGCCCACATTCAGTGTTTTACCCATAGAGGTTTGCTGGGCAGGAGTGGAGATGGAGATTGAAATTTATTTTATTAGACTGACTGAAAAAAAGTAAGAAAAAACACAATGTTTTGGTCTCAGGACCCAATCATCAACCCACATGCTTCCTTTAACAAAGCTACAGGATGTTTTCTAGGTGTGCATGCCCCAGGCTTACCATCCAGGGCCCAGATAAATATTTGGTGGGGTTTTTCAAGCTTTTCCATTTGTATTTGAAAATTTGCTTAACCTTTGGGATATGTGATTGGAAAAGACAGGCTTCTCATGTTGCTGATACTGCATGGTTTTGGTGTACTTACCTGAGATCTTGCATCTAGTGTCTGGTGATAAAGATAAGTTTGATGGAGATTATGAAATGTGCAACAGAAGAGATAAGATGAACAACATTATAAATTTAAATCAGGAGATTTAGAGACCAGATGCTTTAAAATCTCTCTTATTTCTTTTCTACCTGCAGGTAGGAATCGAAAATGAGGTCTTTATACCTCCTTTATACCTCTAGGAGGACTCTTGCCATAGGAAGGGAAGCACAGTAGTACTGAATAGTAGTACTAAAAATAACTATAAAAACTGAACAAATACTGGAAATACCTGTCACTTTTCCCTGAGGAGCTCACCAGTCTGAATTCTTGGGCTTTTGAGTTTGGATATTGCATATAGTAACATGGACAAAATGAAAGGCATTTCAGGAAATTTCAAATGTCTTCACATCAAATATCAGAAGTGGTGAGCAGAGGAAGGGAAGCCGAGGTCTTCCTCACGCTACTGGAGTTATGTCTGCAATACATTCCATTGCATGAGCTTTGGCATGTCAGTGCGGCACTGAGAAACCAGGAAAATGCAGTGAATCATTTTAATGGGGAGTAAAATGAAAAAAGAAATGGACAGTCTCAGGTGCCTTCCTCCTGCATTCCTTGGATACCAAAAGGAAAAACATACAAAATGAGTACTTCTCTCATTCATGATGTTATGTGAGAGATTATTTCTGCAGTCTTCAAAGAAGGAAATAAATTATTAAGTATTCTCATAAGCATACATTTTGCCCCCAAATCACAAAATACGCTCTAAACACCTTTCTGATAATTGACACTATGAGATTAGATGATTTTTCCTGAGATGTCAGAGCCTGGGATTGGATTTGATCTCATAACTTCCTGTCTTGTATTCTAGTCACATGCATTTTTCACAGCAGGAGATTTCATCTCTTTGGTGCATCTCTCATTTTCTTTACTCATGGACTACTGAAGGGAAACAACTTTTCTGGCTTTATCAGCTTGAATAAGTTCTTAACCTTATCCTAAGGCTTTGGCTTTACTGGGAAATAAAAGGAGGAGTAGAAAGGCAGTGCTAGTAAATCCTGTGCTGTCAGAGTCTCACAGGAAGTCAAATGACCCTTGCTTGAGAAACACAAACCACAGAATGTGGGTGTGATATTTATTGGTGCGTGCTTTGCATTCTCCTCCAAGGACTGATTGCATTTTACATTGCTAATGTAAATTCTGCCTACCCTGTCCAAGATTTCAACATTAACTCTTCTGGCAGTAAGGCACTGGAGAGAAATACTATGAGGGTTAGTATTTTAACTTTTGAGCCCTGGAAATGTCTTCTCACATTTTAATGGTTTTTGGTAAAAGGGAAGAATGATTGGCTTTCAGACACTGTGGGCATTCATTTGCATGTATTCTCTGTCAATGGACTCTGTGTGGATGGCACAGTCGTAGCTCTGTGGCTTCCCTTTAATGTGCCTGTTTGTTCACTTCTCTGTGGAGAGAAGTCAGCATGCATTAACTTTCTGATCTTTGTATGGGAATGTTTATATTAACATCAGTGGCTCTGTGATCTCTCTTTTAAAATTGGTTGTGAAGGGAAGATGTCTCAGTAGTCCTGGATCTTTTAGTTAAAATGAAAGGGAGAAAGCCCAGGATGAAAGGGGAAAAAGAAGGCTAACTTTTGCAGAAAATACACAAGTTATATTTGAATGGGTGCAAGGTCACAAAAGTTCAGATTATGCCTTTTTAGTTGTTTATCTGCATGTATTTTTTTTTAATGCAGAAGATATAAAAGCAGCTTTAATGTGTTGTTCATAGTTAATAAGTGTTCTAAATATGGCTGATGTATCATAGCCTTTTCAACTAGCAGTTTCTGACCTTATCCAAGAGTACTCACTTCTTCCACCAGGAAAATCAAAGATCAGGGGTTGTCTTTCTAAGAAGCTTGTTTAATATTCTATATTAAGCCAAAATATTTTGTCATTAGGATTTTCCTTAGGATCTCCTAGGCTTCAGGTATTTTTGCAGACTTAGTTTACGGTTAAGTCTGTAGAATTGTGTCTTAGTACTTAGGTTGATCCATTCTAGTACAGTGGTGAACATCCCGACCTCTCATGCGGGAGACTGGGGGTTCAATTCCCATCATGGAGGCAGTGGTGCTGTGTAAGTTGGACTTGATGATCCTTGTGGGTCCCTTCCAACTCAGAATATTCTGTGATTCTGTGATTCTGTATCTATATACTCATTTAACTTTAGAGTTAAATCCTGTGACACAGACTTCATCATACAGGTCATAACCAAGGTGCACAACCTTTAACAAAAGAATAAAAAAGGAACTTGGTAGAAAGTGAAGATGCATGTGGACAGGTTTGTTTCCCTGCCACATCATTTGTTTGCAGATGTGGCCAAGGGAAGTTTCAAGGAATGTGCAGAATGGCCATTTCTCACCAGAATCCACAGTTCTACCCTTGGCCGTACTGAAGTAACTTCATGTTACTTCAGCAGAAGGCACCTTGTCTATTTTGTGTTTTAACCCAAATCCTCCTGTAGTCCATGTTGGTCCAGAGCTCAAGAATGTGTTTGTGGTTTCCCAGGTACTTGGTGAAATCAAGTACATATTTTAGTAGATGTCTAGATGTTTTTCGTGGCTAGATATCACTCCACTGTCAAGAAAGACAAAATATTTATGAGGAGATACATTTTCTCAGAGAATTTTTTTAACAAAACAATTGAGTATGTGCGAGTGCTTCTACTGGTATTTGTGCTCCAGTAGGACTTGCAGAACTGTGTTATGACTTTATTCAGTACATTGAGCTGAGGGAGTAGCAGTGCTCTGCACAGCCTTGATTCTCTGATGGGAGTAGCTGTCAATACAAGTCTTGCACATTTGTTCCTTCATCCTTGTAATTTTTCGGGGATGGCACTGCTGCAATACAAGTGTTATGGTTTAGGGGGTTTTCTGCTGCTCTGG
>WEKX01026510.1:0-11455 GCA_013390025.1 Pitta sordida | reverse complement strand
GAGGACAATTCCAGACGTGCAAAAACACACGTTTACACTAAACGCACCCCGGGCGCGCCGTGCCGGCTCCCGGCTGGGACCAATTTACATATTTGTGAGCTGATGGCGCCCGCTGTGTGCGCCCTGCGAGCGACGGGGGGGGGCGGGGCCAGCTGTGCTCGCAGCGCGAGCGACGAGACTGGGGGCCATGCCGACTGGGGTCCCAGTACGTTCTGAGCATGCGCCGAGGTCGCAGAGTTCACAGAAAAATCACGCGCAAATACTGAAGCTCGCAAATAGCGGACCACGAATACCTGGGGCTCACTGTATTAATACATCCCAGAAAGTCTATTTATGTGTTTACAGCACGTTTATCTCTGTTCATCACATCTTCTAAAACAATTCTCCTAGCATCTGTAAGATCTGTTCTGAGATCAAGTGAACTGCATGGCCTTTTGTTTCTGTTTACTGCCTTTCTCCTGCCCCTGCCTAACGCAGATTCCTGCCGCAGGACATCTCATTTTCATGAATCAAAATTATTTACATGGTGGTATTTTTCTCTAGGTCTCTCATGTACACAGAAGAGTTGTAGTTTGGTTTTTTAGATGGAACAGGAACCCCCTGCTTCCAATGAAAAGATTAAGAAATTCTGGAAATCCTCTTGGTTTTTTCATGCAAGCGACTGTAAAAGTCACTCTCCTTGTGCTGACATTATCTAGATGGGGTAGAAGTATTAAGAGCAAGGCTTGTTTTAGCATCCTTTCCCCTCCCCACTGGGATTAGCTCATGCTTTATTAGAGCAATTGTTCCATCCTCGACATGCTGGGCAGATTTCAACTGCAGCATTTTGTGAAACTGATTTTTGAAGTATACATTCAAAAGTCATGTTCTTCTCAGCTCAGTATCTGTATTGGGCACCCTCTTAAACTTAAGATTCTTCTGTCCTTACTCAGTTGGGATTTCTCCTCTTTCATTTAACGTCAAACTAGAGGCTGGTGTGAGAGTGTGCTACTGTCAGCCACTGGTTTTCACACGTGAATGGATCTGTGGATCAGGCGTGAGCCCAGCGAATTGCAAGGAGACTGAGCTAATAAATATTCAAATAAGCTCCATCCATAGCGATGCCCCCTCCACTAATGAGCTCTAGAGGGCAGTCCTGGGAGCGCCAGGTGCTGTGTTGCACCTCAGGAAGCCAGGAGAAATGTCTTTTGCCCATTCCCAGCCACAGGATCCTTACTTTTGCCACAGTGGCCCTTTTCTGAGCTTTAAACCCAGCAGGAGCCAGGACTCCTGGGCTAGCATGCACCTGGCAGCCCCCGGAGTCTGACAGAGTCACCGCAATTTTGTTTCTGGGAGAGTAGTTTTGTTCGTTGTTTTTTTTTCTGAGACTGCAACAGAACAGAACGAGGTCAAGTCGGGCACAGCGGCCAAGCTGCTGCAGAGCCAGGAACCCCCACACAACCCTAGGAGCAAATTCCCCCTTGTTGTTCCCAGACAGTACACTGAAAGAAGCACTTAAAGGGAGAACAAGAGGAGGCAAAATCAGAGCTGAGGGGGTCCTCCCCATCCCCTAGTGGTGCAGCCCAGCACAGCAGAATCACAGAATTAACAAGGTTGGAAAAGACCTTTGATATCATGAAGTCCAACTATTAGCTATCAGCATCCCATCATCTAAACCGTATGACTCAGTGCCTTATCAAGCCTACTCTTAAACATCTCCAGGGGTAGTGATTCCACCACCTCTCTGGGCAGGNACTTGTGGAAACTCATTCTGTTGGAATCTGCCCATCTCCCTAGTCTGTCCAGGTCCCTCTGCAGGGCCCTTCTACCCTCTAACAGATCAACACATGCTCCAAGCTTGGTGTCATCTGCAAACTTCCTTATGACAGACTCAATCCCAATGTCAAGATCATCAGTAAAGACATTAAGCAAGACAGGGCCCAACACTGATCCTTGAGGGACACCACTAGTAACCGGTCGCCAGCTGGATGTGACACCATTTACCACCACTCTCTGGGCTCGACCATCCAACCATTTCCTGACCCAGCACAGAATGTATTTGTTAAAGTTCCGGGCTGCCCCATTGCCAAGCAACCACCACTGGGATGTGGTGAGGGCAGGGCCAGGATCTGTGAGGGATGAGCAGGCTCAGCCGGGGCCCCGGGAGGGCTGTGAGGATAGCGTGGGCTCAGCCAGGGCTTTGGGTGGGGTGTGAGGGATGAGCGGGCTCAGCCAGGGCCCCAGGAGGTCTGGAAGGGCAGAGAGGAACAGGGGCTCTGCGGCTATGACAGTGGCAGAGGTGTGCTCCGTACAGTGATCCTAATGTTGCTGTAATGGCCTTAAACTGCCTCCCTCAGCATGCTGAGCTGTGTGAGCAGTCTCGAGACACAAAGGAACTGGAAAGCCTGAGCTATGACAGGATATCCAGGGTGATATCCAAACACCTTGGGGTGATTTTTACCCAGGATTTCACAGGTCTGTTAGTGGCTTCACACAGAAAGCTTAGCTAAAGGTAGAGTGAGCGCTGTAGCTTGTGGATGCTAACAGGCGTCCTGGCTGGAATTCCCCTTCTCACCCCCCATCATGTGTGAGGAAGGTTGAGAAACTTGTCTTTCAGGTTTACATACATTATCACGGTCAATAGGCACTGCCTCTGAGGTGCACGATTCTAGGAAAATTCCCCTTCTTTCCCCCCCACACACCACTTCTCTGCCTGCAAAGGAAAAAAAAAAAAAAGCAAGGAACAGTAGCCAAAAGCCCAGTCTCAACTGTAAACAGACCAGCACTACGCGCCTGCGCTGCTTCTGGTTGCGGACAGGGCAGTGCTGCTTCCCCTGTGCCATACATGCTGCAAACGGACCAACAGTGCCCCCGCCGGGGTGCCCCCAGTTGTGGGCAGGGCGGCCCCACTCCCTGAGGCATGCCACCAGGTTTGTGTGTTCGCAGCATATCACCAGTGGCCTGCAGAGCTCCTGGGGTGGGCAGGCAGAGGGGCCTCCTCCCTGCCTCCCGCTGGGTTTGGCAGGAGTGTGGGCTGGTGGCAGCTGCAGATGAGCCAGGTGAAGGAGCTGGTGGTGTAGTGCCTGCTCCCGAGGCTTTTAGTATCACCCAACCTGCCCCGGCTGAGCTGTCTGTACTCCTGGCAGCATACTCGCTACCCCATAAGAGTCTATGCCTGGACGTTTGGATCCCTGACCCCATGCTGGAGAAGTGACTGCTACCCACCACCTATCACACACAGCTTTTTCCCTGGAGTGCTGGCACAGCCCCTGATTCCCAGGATACAGCAGGGAACAAAGACAAAAGGGAGTGCAGTGGCCCTGACAAAGTGGCATAGTGTGGGGGGCCAGCAGTACCAGCCCCAGCTGGGTCCTACTGGGGCTGCGCACCACTGCTAAGTCTCAGTGTGGCTGTCAAGGGCCACGCCGGCCTAAGCTTGATCCCAGCAGTGGTGTATGGCTTGGCACTGTCTCTCACAGTCCCAGAAGCAGCAGCTGGCACGCTGCCACCACCAAATTGTGCCCAGAAGCGGTGCAATGGCCCCATTGCCTCTGTGCCGCCCGCCCAGCTACAGGGTGATGGCAGCAGTTCTGTTTCTTAAACTGTGCAAACGAATGACACCTGGGGACTGCAGGGGGTGGGGGACGATAGGTGGGCTAATTTATATATTCATGAGCTTATTGCATATTCATGATCTGGCTGAATTCACGGCGTTATCTGCACATCTGCATGGACCTGCTTTCCACTGAAAAATAAACTGTGGACAATTGAGACTCTGAAGATGCAGACCACGAACAGGTGGGGGCTTACTGTACTAGCAGCAGAGCCTGTAGCTCAGTTCCACCAGCACCAGCTGAGGGGAAGCTGATCCAAGTAGATTCTGCAAGTGCAGAGTTCGTGGTACAGGTCCTCATCTATGACCTTCAGCTGCAAAGAAGAAATTCTCCTTCTGCTCCTTATGGATTGTGTTGTGCATTGTATTCCCTGCCAAGTAGCGGGAGAATTTTCTGATTGTACAGTAAACCTTCATTACTTCATGGATGTACATGTTATTGTGGGTTCACTTCTTTACAGGCTTTTTTCTCCAAGAAGATGACCCTATGTATTGCAGTGCATTTGAGACTGCACATGCGTTAACTGTCAGTCATGAATATGCAAATTAGCACCGCCTGTCAGATCGGGATCCCCTCAGCTCGGAACCGCTCCACTGGCCTGCGTCATGCCGGACTCACAGCACTGACCATGGGGGTACTGCTCTGCTGACCCGCACCAGCACTGGCAAAGCTGTTGCTTTTGAAGCTATTGCTGTTGTTGTTGAAGCTGTTGTTGAGGGTTGTTGAGGCAGTGGGGGAACTATGCTCTAATATCAGTGATGAGTAGTGACAAGCCACTTTTTACCTCCACCAGGCTGTGCTCAACACCCAGCAGGGATCCCAAGCCTGAATTTCCAGCAGGAACCCGGGGCTGTGTTTGCAAACATTCATGGCATGGGCACATCGCCTCATTTCACTTGCAAGTGGGGAGGCATTCCAGCTCCCCCACACAAGCTGAGCTCCTGGTGGCCATCTCCCGTGCCAGTAACACAGGGCAGAACCCACTCCCTGTGGCCGGAGGCTGGGGGGAGGGTGGCAGAGCTGCAATCAGTGGCTGTGTCTGTTTTCTGCCCCCTACCCCATATTGGGAGCAGTGGTGAATTGGGGGAAGCCCGGGCCCTCCTCACAGCGGAACAGGGAAGGGCACAGAGGGTCAGCCCCATCTTGCAGGCAGGGGCTGGCTGTGAGCTTCAGCGGCTGTGTGTACAGCCTACCCAGGTATCAGCAGGACACAGCAGGGCCAGCAGAACAGTCCTGCCACCAACACTCAAACGTGTACACAGGAGCACGGTCAGGTCCCCCGGTGCTGGGACAAGTGGGGCGGCAGCACTGTTACCAAGGGGGAAAAAGCAGCTTGTCACTACTCATTGTCGATATCAGAGCATAGTTCCCCCACTGCCCCAACAACCCTCAAGAGCAACAATTTCAACAACATCAGCCACAGCTTCAAAAACAACAGCTTTGCCAGCACCAGCAAAGCAACAGGAGGAGCCAATTTTCATATTCATGAGCTACCTATCTTTGTGGAGCAAGGGCTTTGTGGCCCTCAGAGACCCACAGCCCAGCATTAATCGAGGGTCGAGTATATTTACACAGTTAGTTTAAATGTGTTAGTTGGATGTGGTGATCTTTATTTCCTCAGCAAACAATTGCACTTCCTTAGGTCGCATTGGAGACTGCTTCAGGAGATCATACTTACCATTTTAAGTGACTTGGCATCACAGTCTTTTTAAATTAAATATCTCAGCTGTTGGAAGTGTTCAATCTTGTTTCAGAAAAGGTAGATTTTAGAGACAAACCATGGAAAAATAAGCCTCAGGAAAACATCTAATGAATATTCAATTAAGCCACGCCCATTAACCTACCCATCTCAGCCTGTGAGCAGGGCATTCCCAGGACTGCTCTGCAGCCTGTGATACATCAAGAGAGCTTCTGCCCCTTCCTGGCCTGCCTCACAGGCTGCCTGGGCTGCCCCAGCCCTTCTTGCCCCACCTGTGGAACTGTCCAGACCCTTGCTCTACCTGCAAGGGTGCCAGGGCCGTCCAGACCTGGCCTGGCCCAGCCCGCTCTGCTCTGCCTGCAAGGCTGCCAGGGCTGTCTGGACCTGGCCCGGCCTGGCTCAGCCCGCTCCACCAGCAAGGCTGCTGGGGCTGTCCAGAGCTGGTCCAGCCTGGCCCACTCCGCCTGCAAGACTGCTCTGCACTCACTGCCATGCTCCGCTCAAGTGCTCAGAGCGGAGCTTGCCATGGGGCCATGGTGGGTCTCCCTCCGCCAAGCACAGGCACGTGGGAGCCGCCACCACTGCTGCCCGTCCCAGGTTCCGATTGCAAGCAAGCAAGCTTGCAAGCAAGACTAGACAAGTCTTCCTGATATGAAACATCTCCTTGGCTTGGCTTGTCTTGGCCTGGGTCTAGCGAGGGGTGAATTCTGGCGCTCGCAGTGGCAAACCCCCAGTGGGAGGCAGGGAGATACAGCCACCACTTGCGGCAGGAGGGGTGGGGAGGGCAGATCATGTGCAGTAGCAGCAGATTGATCCATTCCATGCCACGCATATACCATCCCCTGTGTGATTATCTATGTAATAATCCTGAGCTCAGCTGGGTTCAGCTTGGCTTGGCTGAACTCGAGCGAGGGGGGACAGCATGGCTAGATTGATCATACTAGGGGGTCCTGACAGTTTGAAAGAGTGTGTGTGGTTGTGTTTGTCCCAGAGCCACTGTTTCAAAAGCAGCAGGTGAGTGAAGGAGGTGGCAGAGGCTGCGTGCTTTACCCCATCCCCCCTGGCCCCAGGCCTAGAACGTGACTCCACCAACCGGGGCAGCCCCTCAACGCAGCAGCCCTGCCACTGCCACTCATGCTGTGGCGCACAGCAACAATGTGCTGGGAGGTGGAGAAGGTGCCCAAGCTGCTGGCAGAGCAGTGCCTTCCCTGTGTGGCAAAGGGCAATTCCGTGCTGGCTAGCCGGGAAGAGAGAGAACCAGCTCTGATGGCCTCCTTGCCAAGCTGTGTGGAGGGACTGTGGGGCTGTCTGGGACAGCACTGAGTGCTGGCCCCGTGTGGCATGGTGGGGATTCAGCTGCGGCAGCAGGGTGAGCATGTCCTGCTGGCTGCCATGGCCAGCCCCACTTTCCTGGGGCACTTCCCTTCCCTGCCTGTAGCTATGGAAACAGTAACATGCGCCCGGGGGGTGTCAGTCCTCGGCTGCGCTTAGAGTAACAGGGGCCAGCGTGACTCCTGGCCCTCCCCGTGGGGCTGGGCCAGGGCCACGCCACAGGGAGAGCCGGCACCGCCCCTTGGCAGAGCAGAGGCACTGCGCATGCGTCAGCTGGGGAAACTCGCAAGTGGCTGAAGCAAAACTGCAAGAAATTTTCCTCGCAAATGCACGGGGTCGCAGTGGAGAGATCGCAATGCAGTGGGGACATACTGTATTTCATAAAAAGTAGTTAGCCTTTTCGTTATTGCTTTTTTACAACAGCCTCACATACTTGAAATCTAGTTACTAGGGCTTCTAATTCTTAACAGAGAACTCAACCTATGTTTTTAGGAAGCAAGAGAAAATAAGTGGCATGCAGGATCAGGTGGTTTTCTTCCTGTAGAAAACTGCTTCCCATTTACACAGCTTGGAGTTAATGGAAAGTAGCAAAGTTTAATCCACATTTGGATCCTGACTTGCCCAGGAAGAACTTAAACTGTTTGTCATTGAGGGCACAGAACATACTGGAGCTATAGAAACAGATTTTGGAAAACAAAGTATCGATTACGTTCTCATCATTAAAATATCCTACCATGCAGTATATGTTTATCGTTAAAGTATTCATATTTTTAAGCTATGTTTATCCATCTTTATTACATCAGCAGAAGAAGATTGGAATTTGATTTGATAAAAGATTTGTAGTGTATCACATGGGGCAGCTGAAGATTGTGGCTCAGGTGGAATGAAAAAGAATATTGCAAAGCCTTTCACATCTATTCTGAACAAACACAATCACAACTTGTCTAAAACAGATGAAAAAAGGAAATAGGAAAACCACGTAGAAAATGTCATACAGGGAGCACTACAAGTAATGACTTGCTTGGGCATTGTATCCCCATATCTCTTACTAATGTTTGTATTCCAAAAGAGCCCTTCACTGCTTCTTAGGGGGAAGTAGTATGAAATTGATTTTTAGAATGTACTCCTGCGATTTCTGAAGGATTTAGGAGACAAATCAGTATTCCGTGAAGAAAATAATGTACTGTCTGGCTACCTCAGAAAAGTCACAGAAGAGCATAGAGAACTGGTTATGGAGAATGTCATTGTGACGCTCAACACCAGCACAATTCAGTCATCAGAAATGGGTTTGGTCTGTTTGTTGAAGATGCTGTGTAGTGCACTGTGACAGGAACAGGCCAAGTTTGGGGGTTTGTCTGCAAGTAAGGATTATGACTGGAACTACTCAAAGTAGTGCCAGCATGTGCCTGACATGTCTTAAATTCAAAATTTGATAATAGGATTTGGGAATTTTTCTTTCTGAAATATGAGTTTTGTTTCATTAAGTGAAAAATTGTAATTTTTCTGGACAAGACTTTCCATAGTAGTTTTAAAACCATTAGGTGTCAGTATAACATGCAGTGTGAAAAAAATAACTTTTTACACAGCAGCAAGAAGACAGCACTTTGGATTTTGTTTTTATTTTCTTTTAATGAGAATACATGGTTTCTGCAGGTAATGTGAGTAGAAATCCCCTTTATTTCCTCGAGCTCCACATCATCATCTGCATCTTTGTTTTTTAAGCCCAGTTTTTTGAAGGTCTTTTTTTAGCTACTGCTTTCTCTTAGCTCACTGAAACAGGAAATTTCCAAAACACTAAGTGTTTGGCCCACTTTTTCAGACTGCTTTCTGCAGTCAGGTGCATTCTTGTTCCTCCAGTGACAAGATGGGATCACTCTGTTTTTGGAGGTGCATGGAGTGGCAGCTGTCTTGTGAGGGGGGAAGGGAGCACATGAACTATTGTGAGACAGGAGGGGCCACCGTGGTTTGGGCTGCCATTCCCATGTGGGATGGGGTGGGATAGTGACACCTCTCTGAGCACCTGTTGTGTGGTAGGGAATATGAGCTGTGAGAAGTGAGTACTAGCACCTTGTACTGTTCTAGCTTTTGTCACTTGTTTAAGAACTGCAACACTTCATGTTGTACTATCCTTCTACAGAAAATTACTTATCTAAAGACATACTCGCTGTTGTTAGCAAGCATGGAGCAATACCTGTATTGGCTAGGGGAAGCCCAGAAGTGGAGCTGACTTTTGTATCTTTCCAGTGTTTGGGACTGGCTCCATCTGTTACGCAGGTGGTGACTGTGTTCTTCCAAAGGATGAGATGAACGAAGGCAGCTGCTCTCTTGAAAGTTTGCCAGTCAACCTCCTAACAAGTCCATCATTTGGTTCCTTCTTGTTTGCAAAGACACATAATAGAGACAGGCCAGGACAGCAGGTGAAGAGGGAGAGAATTCTTAACATCAGCAATGAGGTATGGATTACCGAGTCAACCAAGTGCAAATGTGTTTTTTGTGCTAAAACTGCCCAAGAGTTGGACAGTTGAATGAGTCCGAGAGTCAGATCCAAGAGCAGAGAGGAAAAGGCTGAACAAACCCCTACCAGTTCAGTGCCCAAGCACTGGGAAGAGAAGCAGATGAAGTACAGAACATCACTAAAAGAAGTTGAAAGCTGAAGAAATGGAAGGTCGACAATGTTAATGAGGCCAGGAGACCAACAGCTTCAAACACTGTCGTGAAACTGGGCTGGAGTGATTATAAATGCCTGCAGTGAAACCATTCTAGTTTTTCTTAAACCATAAAATTTCTTACTTGTTTTGTCTCTTCCTCTCCCTCCACACTGCTGCCACTGTTGCTTCAGAGTAATGTTGATGTGGCTCAGAAGGATTGCCTCCCACTTTTTTCTGTAGCCATTTTGTGTTGCATCAAACAAAGGAAGGCACTAGCAGTACATCTGCTGCCTCCTACTAGTAGCTCACCCACATTTTTTTCCTTCTAAAAGAACTGATTGCCCAAACACTTACACTTTTGTAGATTAAGAATTCAGTCAAAGAGAAAATATGCTAATAATTTCTAAGCTGCTAATAACTGTAGTTTACTGAAGTGCAGCAGCATTGTAGAAGTGACACTAATTACCCAATTGCATCTTGACTTACACAGAAGTGAATGCACATTCAGAGATTGTGTAACAGCAATTTTTGGAAAATCTGGGTTTAGATGAGCAGTTTAAGGGAATCATGGTGAATGCTGTATTACTTCCTACAGTTAGGACTGAATGCAGCCCTTTTCCCATTCACAGGTCTTTGTAGTGGTGCAGGCTTTGAAAAACCTTCTTTTTGTAGGCAGCAAATACAAAGCTGTTGGTGCAGGCTTATCGCCGAGGAACAAAAGCAGCCCCCCGGAAAGCTCTCCTCCTTCTGCTCAACAGTGGAGACAGTGGTTCTGTGTATATCTCAGCACCCTTCTCCTCAAAGCCTCCTCCCACACATGGTGTCATCATCCTGACATGTGCCATTTTTCCACACTCATCCAGGTATCCTGAGGAGGCTCTGTAGCCTGGACTGTTTTGAAAAGCTTTTTTATTATCCACTTAGTTATCTCAGTTCTCTTCTTCAGGTAATTCATCAGTAGATGGACTTGTGCTCCTCACAGGTTCTGCCAGAGTGTGTTTAGGGAGAAAATTTGGTGCATTTTTAGTTCGGTTAGGGTTAGGGTTAGGGTTAGAGTTTTTTCATCTCCTAACATTCTTCACTGTGGTCTCTGCCATTCTAGAAGCGCTTCTTCATGCTCAATTACAAGTTCTTAGTTAAGAAAGCGTCCTCCAATAAGTAGCAAATGTTTCCTCAGAGATTTTACTGCATAATTGTCTGTTTTGCTACATAATTACATTTGCAACACTAATTACAGAGACACATGCACTCTCAGAGTTATACGCCATCACAAATGTGTGCCTTGATCAGACCGTTATGCAGGTGTGCCTTAAGACTGAGCTATGGGTTGCACCTACGTATCATGAGAGGATGGGCTCTTACTCCCTAAGATGTAAGTAAAACACCTCACCTGTGGTTCTATTACCTAACTTGAATATCAAATATGATGTGATCAAAAATGTTTCATACATTAAAGCAGTGATGGAAGCAGACATTCTTTAGTGAATATGGTCTCTGAGACCATCAGGGTATATTCCCAGCTCCATGGTGTGGAGGTATTAGAAGCACAGGAGCAGGGAGTCCCTTCTGCTCTGGTTTGGCTCTGCAGGTTTGTGTGCACATCTTTGTTAACTGATTTTCTGTGTCCCTTGCAGATATGTTCTTGTGGCTGCAGAGGACATGTAGTTAGCTGCTAATGTCACTAGTGACTTTGATCTATCTGGTAAGAAGCAAGTATTAGCAGGACTTTAATTGCATACCCATAAATTATATGAAGGAGGACAGCCATCAGTCCTGCACTTGGCACACACTACTCCATGTTCCAACGTACCCTCTTTTTGCACCACCAGATCAAGCAGGGAAGATTTACAGCCAAATATCAAAAAGGTATTGAAAGTCTTAGTCCTATCACCTGAGTTGTTTTCATGGAGCTCTGCCAGCAAATCAAATGCAATTCTTGCCCTTTCAGGTTAAAAGAAACCTTATGTATGATTCGTTCATTCCTTCTATTCCCACTTGAAAAAGTAAGGACTAATTATACTTGTTGAGTATTTGTTTACAAAACACCTGATTGCTTGAATATATCTTTAATAGGACTAAAGAAAAAACTGGCCACATTAAGGTATTTAAGTGATGAAAAATATAATATGCTTTAAAAAAAGCAGTGTTAGAAATCTCACACAGAATCACACACGGAATATTAT
>WEKX01026509.1:0-11748 GCA_013390025.1 Pitta sordida | reverse complement strand
TCTTCTTCCAGGCTGACGACACCAGAACGAGAGGGAACAGCCTCAAGCTACGCCAGGGGAGGTTTAATCTTAACGTTAGGAAGCGGTTTTTCACGGAGAGAGTAATTGCATATTGGAATGGGCTGCCCAGGGAGGTGGTGGAGTCGCCATCCCTGGAAGTGTTTAAGAGAAGACTGGATGAGGAGCTTAGTGACATGGTCTAGCTGGGGGGTGTAGGGCTGGATGACCCTGGGTCCCTTCCGGCTCGGAGTGGCCTGCTAGACTGTGAGGCATCTAGGTTGGTATTACGCTCTAGGATGTGCTCTTGGTCGCTGTACGGGTATTAGATGGTGAGTTGGACTAGATGATCCTTGTGGGTCCCTTCCAACTCATAATTTTCTGTGATTCTGTGATTCAGACACAGTGGTTTGCACAGCAGTTTGTGAACTCTACTTCCAGATCTTCTGGGAACTTCTGGGAGCCTCAGGGTGTGTGCCAGTGCTGCTGATGTGTACTAGTGCAGCTGTTGATTCTGCTACATAGTCTGGGTTGTAGCAACCTTAAAATAGTGGTTCTGAAGCTGTTGAGAGAAAATAAATAAAGTCCAGAGTCTTGGTAGCAGGCAAGCTGACAGGTGGAATCCCTAGAGAAGCAGCTCTAAAGGGAAGAAGAGATGGGGGAAGGTGTCATGTCTCTAAGGGTGACATTCTGCAGGCCCCTACATGGTCCATACTAGTTCAGTGTCTTCCACAATGAAGAAGAAAAGATAACCAAGAGAAGATCTAGCAGCAGTAATCATGGGACCAGGAGCAGACTACACATCAGTAAAGAAGGATAAACAGGGTTTTTTTTTTTAATATTTGGTGGATACGGTGTTCTATAGAAATTTTAAGGATAAGATATTGTGTAGATTTCTGTCATAGCAGTAATGTATGACAAAATTATGTATAGTCAGAGATAATCTTAAGTAATCCTCTACTCTAGACTTATACAGGGAAATGAAGAATGGTATAGTGTCTGAAAAGTAGTAAGTGATTTGTACCTTTTTGTACCAGAAGCTTAACCTAGAATTTCCTGACTGTTTCACTATATTTATGTAGGAATTAAACTTGTCAGCCTTGAATTAAGATTAATATGTTTTACTGTTTCTCTTTTAGAAGTCTTTTAGGAAAATCTTCCTTTAATTTTAGATGTAAAACTACTACTATTACAATAAACACATTCACAGCTCAAGGCTTTTTTCTTTACTTCACTCATATGGGAATTTTTAAATTCATCTTCATGTAAGAGACCGAGTTAAGAATTTATTTTTGTCTTTTCTTAGGTCTTGTCCATCATCAGTTTCTATGGATATTTTTATATTCAAATCATCTTTTGCTTGCAGCTGGAAGTAACCTGGCAGAGAACAGCACTGAAACTGTTGGAGTTTTTTTTTCAAATAGAGACTCAACACTAATGCAAAGTATTAAAGCTGACCTCATAAGGCTACACCAACAGATTGACACCTCTGACTGTCACACAATCCCAGCAGATGGGAATTTATTCTACTTTGACATTCCTGAGGCTGTTGTTAAGGCTGAGAAAGTCAGTTTGGAAATTTGATAATCTATTGCTTTTTGAAATGGAATGGAAAAGCTTGTAATATCTGCACTACTGAAGTAGTTTATCACAAAAGTTTATGGAAAAATACGTGGTGTTTTTTTCTTGAAGTTGTTTCCATTATTCTAGGGTTTGAATTCATGTGAGTTTGTAGCTGCCTTCACCAAGCTAAATGTTTCTCATTAGTTCTAAATTCTAGGTACTTAAGTTACAACATGCCTCTTTCAGTAGTCATCTCTCACGATGATTTCTTTCCACTTAAATGCTATAACGACGGCCCTGCATAATCATGGAATGAATAATAGGGTTAGTCATAAAGGAATAAAGAAGAATTGCAATGGGGCAACCAGATGACCCATGGCTGACCACACTGAAGTGGAGTTTCTTATTTCTGCCACGTCCTTTTGGGCAGCAAAAAAGGAGACAGAACATTCACACAAAAATGCAATGACAGTCTGTATATTCAGCACCCTGTAGAGCTGGAATGATTTTTTTCAGCTGTCAGTGCGGTTGTTCAAAACTGTATTTGTGACAATTAATAAGACAATTCAAAAATTCAGTTTTGCAGCAGTAACAGAGAAAAAACCCAAACAAACAAATGAACATAGAAATGGGAAAGGTGGAAAAATATTTGTTTTAAAATGCCAACCTGGAGAATTTGATGACACTTTGAAGTAACATAGCATGTCAGGATTTTTCAGGGTAAAATGGATATTAAATAATACAGTGTCACAGTATCACAGTATAGATAAGGCTGGAAAGGACCTTGAAGATCATCTAGTCCAACCTATAATCCAACTAACCTATCATCTACATCTAGATCATATCACTCAGCACCTCGTCCAGCCTCCCCTTGAACACATCGAGGGTTGGCAACTCAACCACCTCTGTGGGCAACCCATTCCACATCCGAATCACTCTTTCAGTAAAAAACCTTTTCCTAATATCAAGTCTAAACTTTCCCTGCTGAAGCTTAAGACTATGACCTCTCGTCCTGTCCCCAGAGACCAAGGAGAAAAGACCAACCCATTCCCATGCTGGGAGTCGGACCCGGGCCGCCTGTGTGAAAACCAGGAATCCTCACCACTAGACTGAGGAATACTGAGAAAGAGATTAAAGCATTTAATAATAACAAAGATAATTTAAGTGTGAGATAGAATAGCAGCAGTTCTTTGACCAAGCAACTTCTGTTTTACTTGAAAATTGCAAAGAAACCTTCACGTAATCAGGTCAGACCTACTTTTTATTCCAGCATCATTAGATAGGATATTGAAAAACAAAGACTAGGGATTGGATTCAAATATATAAAGAACTTTCATTTATATGGCTTTTAAGATAGTTTAAGACTTGCTTTGAAGTTAGCTAACTGTTTAATCTGTTGCTTTACTCTATTCTTACCAGACTTAGACTCTGATTCCTATATACATTCCTACATTGAGTTTCTTCTCTTGTTTTCCACAGTGCTGTGCCAGTGTGTCATGGGTTAGTGTTTGAGGTATTCGCAATATGTACCTGTTTCGAATTTTTTCCATTTTTCTCCTGGAGTGAACTCAGGCAGCTGTTTCTTTCACTGGAGGCACAGGCCAGCATAGCCACAGGCTGGTCAGCTCCTGATGTTTCCTCACTGCCATGCCACTCAGTGCTGTCGGCCAGCCTGACCCATGGGAGAGCCATGGACAACCAGGAGTGCATTTCCCAGAGCCCCTTGGCTCAGCGGGTGCACAGGGTCCAGAAGGTGTCAACCCCCCATGGCCCTGCGGGAGCCCACACCACTAGCAGTGTTTGGGTGCCACTGCTGTTTGGGCAGAGGGGCGCCGGTCCCTGCAAGGCTGGTGGTAGTTTGTGGAATGCAGATGGGGGCTGCCATGTTGTCACATGGACTAGAGTCTTTGCCGGACTTAGAGGAAGACAGGCAAGATTGACGTCTCGAAGCTGCTCCCCATTGGGCAGAGATAGAATGATGGTGGGAGGGGGTAGAGAGGCTTTTAAAAACTTGCTGCTTCTTGGATCTCAATCTCTCTCTTTCCCTTTTTCTGCTCCATCGGGGGTACTGTGCCAGATCCAGTTGCTCCATGAAAATCTTCACCTTCCCAATATATCTGCTGATGTCTGTTCCCATGGCAAAAGAGTGTATTTTCATCTCGTCCTGGGGACATACAGCAGACTCTGGACTCTCACTTGCTGATTGAATATTTTTGTTAGTTTTTAACCCTTATGGGGTTTGGGGTGTTGGTGGCTGGTGTGGGTCCGGGTCCCAGTGCATTGGGGTTATTCCGGGCTGTGGGGGGCATGGGTTTAGATACATACATTTTCATTGATTTATATTTTTTAATAAATCTTGTTACATCTCTGACAATCTCTCTGTCCAGTGGTGATAAGTAACCCCTCTCACTGTCTCAAACCAAGACACAGTGCATGACTTGTAGGCAAGCCCTGATGTACAGCTAGCTCAGACCAGATGGAAACATCAGCAACAAATGACATAAAGCAAGACTGCATAGAATGGCTATATTTTTATTTTTAATAATAGCATTGGCAAGCCTTATTTAAAAATAACCTTTTTATTTTCAATAACAACTTCTGCAGTTGAATATATACATATTTTTTCACTATCTTTTATTTTCAACACACCAAATTATTATGAAAAACACTGTGAATTTTCTGTGTTATGTTTAATGTTCTAGAATATAAGGCTTTGTTTGGGGAAAGAGCTAACTTTTCACTAGAGTGTTGAGCAGTTTTTTAACATGAACAGAAATGTATATTTTGCAACACCCATCTTTGATGAGAGTTTAAATTGAGGTCTTATCGTGCTGTTTTTTGAATAATGAAGTGAGAAAAACTTAACATCTTTTCCAATAACATAATTATCTGATAATTTTAAATATCTCTGAATTCCTGGATTTAACAAATTAATGCAACTAACACCTTAAGACAGATTTAATATGAACTTTCAGTGACACAAATTTATATGACCACTCATATCAGCTCAAGGAAATCAATTTTTACTGCATTTTTCAATACTATTAAAGCATTAGACAAAAGCAGCAGATGCCGGGTGCATTTTTTCCCCCATCACTCTTACAAAGTAATGATTTACGCTGGCTTTGCAGAAGCAGAAAAGAGATTTACAAGGAGGTAAAGTAACAGAGTTATTGGCAAAGCACATTTGTGTGTATGTGTAATATTTGATATAAATTATTCATGCAAAGGTTAATCTTTGTTTCCAAAGTAATTTCAAATGCATATTATAATTGCCTTGGGTATTTGATTAAAACTGGCAATTGAATAGTATGATATATAAAAAACAATGCAGTTGTAGAATTACATTTCAACAATTTTACTGACCACGCCAGTGCTATTTTTTACTTTAGAATAGAAGTATAACACGGTGTATTATCTGCCAAAGTCTAAAATATAAATATACAGAGTCTGAGGTAAGTCTTCCGACAGTAATGGCAAACAGGAAAAATGGATCCTCTCTAAGAAATGTTACAGAAGTTAGTAAGCTGTATATCAGATGTTAGGTAAAATACTCAGTGTTCATCGCCAAAAGACAAAAAAAATACTAAATGACAGCAGCTTTTCTATTTATTTAGTAAGCAAACAAAAGCAACAAACAAGCTATTCAACATATGCATTAAGTATTGTGCAGAGACATCTGGATTGTATTTGGATATGTAATTGAATAAAGATTTCAAATATAAGCAAAGATTCTCTTTTATTGTTCATTTGATTTAAGGAGAAATGACCAAATTATTCATTAAAACAACTCAAATGACACTTTCATCCTCTTTTATTCTGTATTTCAATTAAATATTATTAAATAATATTAATTAAATAGTAATTAAATATATTTTAATTAAATTCTTCGGCAGATGAAGTAGCAAGAATACAGTGAACAAATGCAATTATCTAAATAGTTTATTAAAAATCTTTGATTTTGAGTGATTGCATTATTTTTGTTTTCAGTTGCAAATACTGTATGCCACCTGGCTTACTGAATATGAAGTCTCCTTTAAAAAACCCCGAATTGATATCATAAAGACTGAGAAGGAAGTCTCAATACATTAATATTTTGGTCATAAACCAGCATGAAATACGTTGTGTCATGAGTAGTATTTAACTTAAAATGTCAGTGTTTCTACTATAGATTAATAATCTCAGGTGAGATGTGATAATCAAATAGATGGTATTCCAAATGCTACCAAAATTAGGCAATTTAATTAAATTTGTTTTAATTTGAACATGAGATTGATAAAAAAGATGTTTCTGGTCAGTTTCTGGGTTTTACTGGGAGTGTTCCTTAGATACACTGATTATTACCAATGCAATGCATGTAGGGCAATTTGCCATAGGGGTGTATTTAGCAGGATCTTCCCTGTCTTGCTCTTGATAAAAAAAGAGTATTTTATTTGTTGGTGTGTATAACGCCTAGATTAGAAGATACTGGTTTTCCCTCCTTTCAGACAGAAAGAAGAAATATAATTTTAAAAACACAATCCACTTTATCTCAGCTCTTTCAAGACCTGGCATCATTTCACAGAAAAGGTTCACTCAGACTTTTGAAGGCCTATTGATACAGTAATACCTCACTGCATTGCGACCCCTCCATTGCAACCTCGCTGGTTTGTGAGAAATTTTTCTTGCAAATTTGCCTCAGTGATTTCCGGAGCTTCCTGGCCAACGCATGCACAGTGCCTCTGCTTCGCCAAGGGGCAGTGCCGGTGTTCTCTGTGGGGTGGGCCTGGCCCAGTCTCGCCGGGAGGGTGTGCGGTTCCTCTTGCTTCCGTGGTGTTTATGGTCTTGCAACATTGTGCCCCCATCCCTGCCCGGCTTCTATGTGTCTCCATGCCCAGTCCCTACAGTGGAAGGCTCACACCGCAGTATGACCCAGGTGGCTGCTGAGACCCAGTGCAACACCACCACAAGCCACGCCATCCTCTGTTACTCTAAACCCAGCTGGGCGACTGACCCCCACCGGGCACATTACTGTTTCCATGGCTACACGTGGGGAAGGCAATGCAGTCTGTGCCCGGGGACTGTGCACGGGATGCACCATGTGATGACTTAGCCCCAGGGAAAGTGCCTCACGGAAGTGGGGCTGGGATGGACATGATGGCAGTAAGGCAAGCGTTGTGTGCTGAGACGGGGCAGCACCGGGACATGCCCACAAGCTAAGGTTTCCCAAGCTCCAAGAACACTGGCCTGAGCCCTGGGACATCCCTTCCATGTCGTGGTGACAGAGCTTCCGCACCATGGAGGAAGTGCAAGTATGCACGGTGGCAGCAGCTCGGAAGTGGCTGTGGAAGATGTAGCTTGGGCAAAGAGAAGCCCAGGGATTCTCTGGGGAGTCTCCCCAGGCAGAGAGGGCTCGGAAATGCTTCCCTTTTCTCCCCTGTGCTGGGAGAGCCCATGGGGAAGAGCAGAAAATGCTCCCTAGTGCTCCAGAGTGGCTGGAGGTGGAGCAATGGGCCTGATCTTTACACATATTAATGACCTGCTCGTGTTTGCAAATTGGACTTTCACGAGTCCCTGACAAG
The DNA here is from genome assembly GCA_013390025.1 of Pitta sordida. Classification (NCBI taxonomy): domain Eukaryota; kingdom Metazoa; phylum Chordata; class Aves; order Passeriformes; family Pittidae; genus Pitta; species Pitta sordida. The sequence goes on along the minus strand of WEKX01026509.1, from coordinate 4,627 downwards.
ATCTGTTCCTCACAAAGGGTAAGGTATTAGGGTGAGGTATTACTGTAATTGCATTGAAGTATCATACACTTTGCATTCTGATTTTTGTGTTTAAGCTGCTTTCAAGAAGGCCCCAAATGTAGAAAACTCTCTGATGCACTGCCATCAGTTGATAATAAGAGAGGTGCAGTGCCATTGGAAGATGTAAAATATGACACAGAGGTGGATGCTTAGTTAAGATTTTTGAGTGAGCTTCTATGTGGTTTCAATTTTTTTGTTAACTAGAAGTTTAGCTAATATGAACACATCAGGTCTGACCATAAACTGGAATTAACTGAGTTCCATCTGCATGTCTGCTAGCAAACTGCTCTGCTTCTCTGCTAGAGATCACTTAGTATTTCTGTGTCCCTTGTCTTTGTTTACCTTTTTATACTATAGATTTTCCTTGTTTGTAGACTTCCAAAGGCAATACAATCTTAATCTTCTAAGAGCTCCTTATACACTACTATAAAGAGTATATAATGATTGACTGTTAAAATGCCAGTTAATGCCAAGTTAATCTGCCTTGCAGTGATGCCCTAGGAATCCACTGACCCAATACCAAATGTAAAGTTTTCTGCCTCACACTGAAGTAAGAGGAAAAATGTATTTTACCTGGAGTATTACTTTCATGGATAAGTATACATTAAGAAAACTGGCACAAAATTCTTCTGCTTCATCAAAGTAACTAATATTGCACATTATTTACTGAGTTAAACAGCTTTTGCATTTTAGCAAGTGAATATCATAGTTTTAGAAAGAGACTCAAACTATAAATTTCTGGTGTTATATTTTGCCAATGAACAAGTACAGAAAAGGAAAAAGAAAATAACAATGTTCTAAGTTGCTTGAAGAAATCTGTAAATTACCAAGAAATAAAATAATTAGCGCCCTCATTTACATCCAATACTAATGCATGCATTTTCTATTTTAGGAGTGGGGGGAAAGGGAGAGAGCTAAGTTTACACAGTTTTTACCTAAACTATTGAAATCTCTTCATGAGAAATGGAGGAGTCAATAGAGAGGGAATTCATAAAATAAATTATGGCACATTTTCATATATATATGTGCTCTGTCAAGAGACATCACTCACCCCTCCTGATTCTGAAGTTTGTGATCTTAGACAGCTGTCTGGTGCTCCAGATCTTACATCTAGAACATTAAGGAGTGTGAAAGAGGCCGTTATAAATGCGTGTTTCACCAAGATAGCCTTGTTACTAGGCTAGATATTTAATGAATTAGACTGCAGACAGAAGGAAAAGTAATCATCATCTGCTATATGATTTTGTTGTGGTTGTTTGTTTTTTTTTCTTTTGCAAAAGAAACACATCAATGAAATCTTAAAAAAATTCCATGATTTTCTCCTCATTATCAGGAGTGGAACTAAACAGACATCTTCAGTTCCTGTAGTGTTGTGTAACCTTGAACAGGAATAATAAGGAAACTAATTTGAAAGTGATGCTGAATAGCTGACAATATGCAACCCTTTGATACTCAAAGTATGTTTTAAACAGAACAGGACAAATACCAGTTTGTAAACATCTGTCCCATTAGATTTAAAATTAAAAAATTAAGATGAAGTCATTTGGTTTGATCTATTTTATGTGTATTCCAAAACCACTGCATATAAGATCTCTACAATGCAGCAAATATGCAGTGCGGTTATGTCCTTTATTATTAGTTGAAAAAACACAAAATATTGAGTAGGAGGTGGTTTGATGCATAATATCCTATAAATAACTGTCAGAAAATTATTCATAATCATATATATAGTAGTTATGAAGAGTTTTTTTTTTTTCTTATGTTTAGTTGACTTTTGGAATGCAGCTTAAAGCATTTGTGTTTAGACAGGCTCCCAGCTGAATATCTGGTGTCTGTGCTAGCTAACACAGCCAGCAATTCAAAGTGATGACTTTTGGATTACTTTATTTGGGGACCAAAAGAAGAGGGAATGTGTTTTGTTTAATTGTGTGTTTTGAATTCATAAGACATAATATGTGCTTTGTTGGGGAATGTCAAACAGAAGTAGTTATTTGCTTAATTATGCTCCAAGGCCCTACATTTGTTCTCTTGGATGGCTTTATAGAAAGCTTCTGCCTTCTGGCTCCTGGAGTTCCAGGTTTTCAGAGAGAATACAAATATTGCTCTATCCTTTGTTACCTCAGAGACTGTGGGTTTTGTCTTGTATAAAGCTAAATGCTGAATGAGTCTGATATTCACAGTTTACAGAAAGATCATAGTCCGTTAAAACAATGCAGTTTAATATTATTTATTTAACATGAGATGTCCTGGTTTGAATGTGGGTTTTTTTCTTCCGGCAGCGGGGGGCTAACTAGCAGAGGTAACGTCAGCCAGTTCCTGGCTGGGCCCCAGCTGCCTGCCCAGGGTCAGGCCAGTCAGAGAGATAGAGGCACATCTGTGATAACATATTTAAGAAGGAAAGAAAAAAAAAAAAACTAGGAACGGAAAAGAAGATGGCCGGAGAGGAGCTATGAGAGGTTGAACAGCCATGAAAGCACAAAGGGCAGGCCAGCCGGAGGAGGGGTAGGAAGTGTTCCAGGAGTCTCTCTGTAGCTTGTGGAACGGACCATATTGAAGCAGACTGTCTGCCTGCAGACCTATGGAATAGAGAGAGAGAACAGAGATGCAGAATCGACCTGTGGCCACGCTGGACCTGGAGGATCATCCTGAAAAGCTGCAGATATCTTCGAGCCCACACACTTGGAGCAGAGCTTGGCAGAGATCCTGGACAAACATTTGTAGCCTGTGGAGGAGTTTACGCTTTGTGACAGAACAGTACTATTGTAGGAGCTGATCTCTGTACTTTGGGTTGGGCTCATGAATGAAGCAGCGCAACCAGTGCTTAAAAGACTGCATCCTGTGGTGTGACTCTCGGGCAACAGAGTATGGAAGAGCTGTTGCCCCTGGGTCCGGACTCATGCTGGGATAGGGTCATTAAAGACTTTTTCTCTTGTGAGGGAAGGGGGACTTTATGAAAGGCAGGGAGAGAAAATAAAGTGAGGGAGAGGTTGTGGGTGAATCTCTGGCATCCAGCCAGGGCCAACCACAACATGAGGTTTGTTGGTTAGGTTGGGCTTTTTTAGTTTTCTTGCCAGGCCTGAAAATGTTTCATAAATGCATTCAGTGCATGAGGTTGTGTGTGGTAGCACTGAGGGATGAACTGCAGATGCTTCACAAGCCTTACAGCACAATCACAATTTGTCTTGGAGAATGGGATGAGCTATTATGTCTGCTGACTATGATCAGAGGAGGAGACACATACAGTAAAGGGTGCCAGAAATCTCCTTTGAGTCGTATATCAGTGTTTGTCTTGCGTTTGGTGGTCAGAAACACAGCACATGTGCTCTTTTACCAGTCTTGTCTAGGGACAACTATGCCAGATGTTTTCAGTAAAATGGAAGAAATACACATGTAATGGTCCTATACCACACTTCGACCTTATATGTAGACTTATGACTTGGCCTGATGCACAAGTAAAACAATTACTTCATTGAGCAACATTGATACACGCGTTCTTCTATCCTTCAAGGGAGGTGGTGGAGTAGCCATCCCTGGAGGTGTTTAAGAGAAGACTGGACGAGGAGCTTAGTGACATGGTCTAGCAGGGAGGTGTAGGGCTGGATGACGTTGGGCCCCTTCCGGCTCGAAGTGGCCTGCTAGGCTGTGAGGCATCTAGGTTGGTGTTACGTTCTGGGATGTGCTCTCGGTCTCTGTACGGGTGTTAGATGGTGAGTTGGACTAGATGATCCTTGTGGGTCCCTTCCAACTCATAATATTCTGTGATTCTGTGATTCTGTGTGAAATCTCAGACAATTGTATTAACAGAATGACAGAATCACAGAATGGTTTGGGTTAGAAGGGGCCTTAAAGATCATATAGTTCCAAGCCCCCTACCATTGGCAGGGATACTGTCCACCCCAAAGCCTTCTCTTTTCCAGGTGAAACAGTCCCACTTCTCTCAGCCTTTCCTCATAAGACAGATATTCTGTCTTTCCAATCATCTTGATGGCCTTCCTCTGGACTCATTCCAACAGGTACATGTCCTTCTTATGTTGGAGGCCCCAGATCTTGATGCAGTAGTCCAGGTGGAGCCCTTCGTATCTAGGGCTGTCACTAGAATTTTTATGACCTTGTGTCTCTTTTCCCAATCTTGTTATAAGGATTTGAAAATATTTTTATAGCCAAATTTATTCATTTGCTTCCTTGTTTTCCATTGCATATAGAATTAATTTAATCAGAAATGGACAGATGTACTTTAGGCTTCACTTGATCAGTATTTTGTGTGAGCACCAACTTGTGACAGGAACAATGAATGATGGAGCCAGTTACTTGCCAATGAAATTTTTGTTGACTTGTGAAATTTGGGCAAATGTAGTGTACCATATTAATCCCGATTAATGCTTTCTGATGTTTTCTGATTTATATCTGCATCTGAGAGAAGTTTTTCAAAAATTAAGAACACAATTTCTTGACTATGTAGTATGAGATACTGGTGATACCAGTGAAAGGTCCATAAACTCAGCGTTGTTTTCTATGTTTTTGCCTTGCCCAGTCACCATGGTCCAATGTACAATCACTCTCTCTGTGA
>WEKX01026508.1:170197-187458 GCA_013390025.1 Pitta sordida | reverse complement strand
CCGCGAGTCCGCGTTGTAGGAGACCTGACTGTATTAGTGTACTGAAAGGTTCCCTGGATGCTCTTTGAGCTAAACCCCTACCCAACTTCGTTTCCTTGGGCAGTGTTATTACTAAGGAGCTGATGTTGGATTAGCTGTCTGCCTGCATTTTGCATTGCTGTAATATGGCTGGTCTAACACAGAATAGCCGTGTCAAGACTCATTCCATCTGAGGGGAAAATCCTCCCCTGGCATCTGCCTCAGGGATGCTTAAGTAGGACATGTGCAAGGCAGATGTATGTTCTGTAGTTCATTACATTGCAAAAATGTCATGTTTTGTTCTGTTATTTTAGTGTCTGCGAACAAGTTGTAGCTTGGTATCTCAGTCCTGCAGAACCTGCTTCCAGTTGGAATTCAGTAAATCTATAGATATGTAAAGCCATAAGTGGTGCTCAGGAATGGTTCATTGTTGTATTTATACAGGAACCTAAGAAAGGATATGTAATTACCTGGTATTTTTGCCTACACAAACTCAAAAAAAACCCCAAACAAACCAAAACCAACAAAGAAAAACAAAGAAAAGAAGTCCCCAAAACAACAAAAGGACACCTCAGTTTGTGTGTTGCCATAGATGAGCTGAAACTTTGGATGGGCTATACTGAAAGCAGTTATCCTCTGAGAAGTAAATTGTGAAAGGCATTCTTTTTTCTCTTTTTTAACTCTAATAGCCACTAGTATTTTGACATGAAAACAGCTGTTTTAATGTCTGCCTGTCTTTTTCCATTTTACTCAGATTAATATATTAATGGCTTATTCCATGCAGAGCTTCTTTAATTCTTCCAGAAGTAATCAAACTTTGTTCTCTGCATTGAATGAAGAGAAAGTGGTTCTGTTCCTGCATTTGCTAGGCATAGACACAAATGGACATGCTCATCGGCCAAACTCAAGGTAATTGAGATATTAAGTGTATCTTTCTTATTAGTTTTAAATGCATGCAGTAACTTCTTTAACAGTGCTATTTATCCAGCCAGAAACAAGGCTTGTTGTATTGTGGCTGACATATGTCACCTTGAGTACCTATGTTCTGAATTTTCTGAGTTATTTTGATTTTTAAGGTCCCATCTGTCCAAGGGACACATTGTTGTTATTATATACAGTGTAGCTGCTTATACTCTGTACTCAAGTCTGATTTTTAGCAGCTTGCCTTAGTTATAGCAAACACATAATCTACAGGATATGTAGGAAATGGCAGTTTTAAACATAAAATGGATAGTTTTCTGATTACCCATTGCTGAAATTATATAATTGAATTTATAGACAACAGTAAGCTCGGCTGTAATGGCTGCAAATTCCAGCATTATGCTTTGCCTTTCCTTATGACTCTGGAAGAAGAGTTTAGTTTAACAGTTCTCATCACCAATTCATCTTGATGTGCATTAATTGAGAACTTTCTTTTAATTTCTTCACATGCTTTGAATGTAGGATTTTGTCTTTCTCTTGATCCTTGCATATTATCAAAATTCATACTCTGATTCCCTACATAATTCCAAAGTTCCTACTTGCTCTATGTCTCAGATTCATTTGTTATGACGTTTTTGAGAATAGAGTTTTAAAACTGACCTTAGGAACAGCAAAAAATAGAAAATTAATTGCCTGTAAATTAATGGTCACTTTTTTTGAAAATAGGCAAATTTTTTATTTAGCTCTATTCCACAAAAATATAGGATCTGTTCTGATTTGTGAATCATCACAAAACAGTACCTGCATGGTGAGATCTTTGCTATTTAGTTTCCAGCTTAAAGTAAGTTTTGTGACTTAAAGATGTTTGAGTTTTCCAGAATTTCTTAGTTTTCATATTCTTTTTTAATTCCCTGATAGCTGTGAGTGATAAAATTATAGTCTTAAATCAGGACAGAGCAGATTTGAAATATTAGTCCTTTTGACTCTGTGGTTTCAGGAACCTTCAAACTGCGCTGTGATGACTTAATATCTCTCATAATATTCAGAGGAGGAAAGATTTTATACCTAGGAAGCCTTTTGTTAACTTGAGATTCTGTAGAGGATAAAGTTGTCTGTAATCAAAGGATTGGGTATTATGACCATGGGTAACTTTATACCAAATATGACAGCCACCTTGAATCTAATCTAACCTTTTTTCCTATTTTTCAAGGGAATACAAGGAGAATATTAAAAAAGTCGATGAGGGTGTAAAAGAAATTGCTTCAATGATTGATGATTTCTATGGAAATGATGGAAAAACTGCATTTATTTTGACTTCTGACCATGGAATGACAGATTGGGGTGAGTCTTTTAAATGATGAGTCAGCTAAGTTTATGAGCATCTGGAGTGTGATTGGAGCTCTGTCCCATTAGGATCTTTGGAGTCCCTGCTTTAATTTGGTATCCTAAGTATTGCTGAAGTATGAAAACCCATGCAAATCACTGTAACAGCTGCATTCCATAGCTGGACAGAAAAAAGACAGTAGGGTAAAGCTTAACTCCCTCAGTGGCTCCCTAGTCAGGATAGAAAGTCCTGGATATCTCCTTTGCAGATAGCTAACCCAAGCAGGAGGAATTTGTGTTATTTGGCTGCCAGCAGCAGGGTTGTTCTTGTTTCAGCCCATGTGGGAAATACAGTTTTCACTTCAGTGCACTGAAGCACCTGGAAAAGTTGGGAAGTCTTTCCAGAAACTGATGAAAATCTTGACATAGGGGAGATAAGCAGAGAGGGCAGAGAATATTTTTGATTATTTTGGCCTTTTAAGAACAGAAGAAAGGAGGAGACTGCAGTATGATCTTTTTAGAGGGCAATGGTGCTGGTGATGGAGGAACTGAGAGTGCACAGAGTGAGTCAGGGATCAACCATGCAAATACTCACAAAGGGCACGGCCACTGTGGCCAAATGCCTTGAAGCAATTTATCTACATTAAGGGTAGATGAGAAGAATTCAAGGTGGTGAGTTCATTTAGACAATTTTTTCTCCTTTTCTTCTGTTTTTTCAAGAATCATCCTGAACCAGAGAATAGAGAACTAAACAGCAGCGCCCTTTCCCTCCCTATCCCTCCCTTTCCACTGAAAAGGTGTGTTTGGATGGTGTTGAGGGATGAAACAGGAAATAGATCAAACTGATAATAATTGTTTTTCTTCCATTCCTATAACTCAGATCAGGCTGAATCCTGGTTCTTATGCAGTATATCCCCACTGCATTGTGACCCCTCCATTACGACCCCTTGGCTTTGCGAGGAAAATTTATCGCAATTCAGTTTCAGGGGATCTGCGAGGTTTTCTCGCCGACGCATGCGCAGTGCCTCTGCTTTGCCGAGGGGTGGTGCCGGCGCTCACTGTGGGGTGAGACGGGCCTGCCTGTGCAGTTTCTCTGGCTCGCAATGGCATTTAGGGCCCTGTGACACCATGCCCCGGGCCCTGACCAGTCCTGTGTGTCTCCGTGCCCAGTCCCTACATGCTGCAGTATGCCCCAGGTGGCTGCTTAGACCCAGCACAGCACTGCCACAAGACATGCCATTCCTTGTTACTCTAAGCCCAGTCAAAGCCCGGGCACCGCTGCCTCTCCTGGGAACAGTGGATATTAAATGAAAAGAAAGTCCAATACTGATGCCCCCCCCACCCCCCATAAGCGGCACGAGGTGTCGCAGTGTTGCAAAGTTAAGGTTTCCCAGGCTCTGAGAATGCCAACCAGAGCCCGGGGACACCCGTTCCTCGCCACGGAAGCAGAGCAAGCACACGTGGTGGCAGCAGCCAGGTGGTGGCTGTGGTGGCGGCTGCAGAAGAGTCTGGGATGATGCTGACCCCGCAGCCACGCCGCACTGGCAGCCCCGGCAGGCTGGGACGACATAGGGCTGGGACGGCGTGGGGACGGCCACCAGGGAGGGGGAGTAGGGAAGGAGTGGCACGAGGTTTGCGCTGCTGGCAGGGCTGTGTGAGCACACATGGTAACAGAATCACAGAATTAGTAAGGTTGGAAAAGACCTTAGAGATCATCAAGTCCAACCTGTCACCTGTTACCTAACCTAACCTATTACCTAACTTGTTGTCATCCTGAAACTCCCTGTCAGGGAAGCTGCAGAAGTGGCAGCGTGGCCAAAGAGAGGCCCACAGATTCTCGGGGGCGTCTCTCGAGTCAGACGGCGCACAGAAACGCTTCCCTTCCCTCATCTGTGCTGCGAGAGCCCGTGGGGAGGAGTCGAAGAGGCTCCACAGCACTCCTGGTTGGCTGGGGGTGGAGTGATGGGCATGGTCTGTATGCATATTATTGACCTGCACGTGTTTGCGAATTTGACGTTTCGCGAGACCTCTGACACGACCCGTTTCTCGCAGATGAGGGGGTATAACTAATAGGGAGAGAGTGGAAACAGCTGTCTGTCCCAGCTATGTCTGTCTTAAAGTGTTCATGGAGGCAGAGTCTCAGTAAAGTACTGATGGAGCTGGTGACTTGGCTAAAATGTAAGCTCACCAAAATTTACTTTCCTCCTGCAGCGGAAAGAAATACGCAACTGATGCCTGGAAGAAGGTGGAAGTGTTCTCTCCATTAGCTCTTTTCCTAAGTTCTGCAAAGAAGAGCAGTAGTTGCTGCTTTTGAGCCTAGAAAGGGGACTCTTCTGAACATCAGAAATCTAATTCCCAGACTTGTGTGTTCTTAAGCTTAGAGCTGTTTAAAGAAAGCGAAGTTAGCTCTTCAGCTCTTCCATAGTGATTGTTTTAAGGATAAAATTGGGTATGAAATTTGGAGTACTCTTGAGGCTGTACAACAGTGTGCTTTCTGTGTCCTTTGTATTTATTAAAATATAGTTTTATACCCACAGGAAAGAGTGTGTGCCTATGCAAATACATGGAAAATGTACAATCTTGTAAACCATGCAGTGACCAACATAGGGTTTGTATAATAACGTCATTCCCTTTGAGGCCTGGTTATCTCACTGCTGTGGTACCTCACCCGCTGTGTTCAATGACCAGTGTTTCTTTCAAGCTTGTGTGGCTCCTCCTTCAGTACAACTGCTGCTGAAGCATCAGAGTTTTCAAGCTTCCTCCTTTTGGCTGCTGATAAGTTAATCTAAAGGGAATCAATTTCCCCAGGGAAGGAAGTAATGTTTTATCAATTTTTAAGGAGTGTGCTACTAGGCTTTAAAACCTTAAAAATGAACTTGTATCACTGTGGAAAAGGTGACAGTTGCAGTGCATATGGCTTCCTGGTTTTGAAATGGAAGTGTAATTCTTATTTGGGAACCAGAGTTCAGTTCTATATGATTTTTTCCTTTATTTTTTTCACACATGCCTAGTTTTACTGAAGTCAACCATTCCTAGTTTCAGTGGGACGCTTAGGATAGGCACATGCACGTGTTTTGGACAGGTAACTCCTCTATACCTTGAGGCTTTCAGGTCCTATGGCTTTAGTTTCAGTTTTGGGGTTTTAATATCCAAAGTTCTGTCTTTATAGGTAGACTTAATAATTATTATAATAATGTAACTGATACTGATTTCCGAGCTTGCAACTTGAATTTAGCCTTTATTGTTAGTGGCATAAAAATAAGACATAAAGCTGGAATTGGTTGTCTGTGACAGGATTTTAGTACATCTACTGTAACAAGAACTGAGTACATGTGTGTATATTTTTTGTTGCATGTAGATTTTGTTTGTTTTTACAGCAGGTATCTTTATACCTTTTTGTTTGTTTGTTTGGTGGGTCTTAGGATCCCATGGAGCTGGTCATCCCTCGGAAACTGTAACCCCCTTGATTGTTTGGGGTGCTGGGATAAATTATCCACAGAAAGTTACATCACAGTTCTTCGAAGACAATTTTTTGAAAGGTAGGTTAAACATAAAACTTAAATGCACAATTTTGTTGGAAAGGGAGATGTTTTTAACCACTTCACCTGTTGATCTTCACTGACTTCTGTTCCATTACAGTAAGTATGACTTGCTTTGTGTGGTATGTAAAGAAAAGATGACAGGGCATCCCAAAGCAGGATACTGCAAAATTGGGTAGATAATATCAGAATCAGTTTTCTTATCATAGAATTGGAGACTTTATATCTTTGGGGACAGGAGGCTATTCATACTCCTAAAACTTAGTTTCAGAGTAGACTTAATCCTTAAGAAGACTCCCAGAGGTTAAAAGCTATTTGCGCAGAAACATGATAAGTTGGCAGGTTCAAAGACTCTTTTCCAGCTTCACAGTACAACACTGGGGACTTTCTGGGGGCTGTTTCTTCTCACTTGCATCATTGTAGCTCTTGTGGAAGTGTGAACAGTTTTTCTCAATGAAAAACCGTGTCTCTTTACTGTTGTTTTCCCCTTTGTCATTTATTTAAGAATATAAAAAAATTTAATTTTTATTATGAAAAATATGCAGTGTAATAGATATTGGCTTACTGAAATATCAATGGATTTAGAGAACCATGTCCCCCATTCTTGTAGCCTGCTCTGTTTCTTAAGATGCCTTGAGTCTCAGGTTGTTACTCACGATCAATGAGGTAATGACTTTGTATTTTATTGGATTACTTGTCAAGCTACATTAGAGAAAGCAGCCAAAATTACTTCAGTCCTGAGGTTTTAACTCCGCCCTGCTCTTGAGAAGGTATTTGGTAACAGATTAAGCAAATGGGACTTTTCAGATATAGACTATGCTAACATTTCACTCTTTGTGATTAACTGCAGCTATAAAACTCTGACACCTCATAAAATTGAAAATACGTTGTAGAAAAAATAGAGAACAGAATAAACCAACTGATCTTGATATCTGTGATGACTGATCTGCTAGACTTTCAAAGGCACTTGAGGTCTAAAAGTTGATCTGTAATAGCTGAATTTTTCATCTGTCAGTTTCTGTGATTCCTAGAAGCTTTAGTACAAACCTCAGCATTTCATCATGATGAAAATGGTGTGAGAGCATTTAAAAAAAAAAAGAATATTGAACTAACTTGCAGGTGCACAATAGGGAAAGCTATTTGGCCCTCATCAGTTAGGAAATGCCTGTTTTCTTTAAGGAGGGCATTTGTCTACACCCTACTGTGCCCGCTTCATATTATTGTTCTGATGGTTAAAAAAACAAACTAGAAAAAAACAATCCAACCAACCAGATAAAAAGCCAAGAACACCAAAGCAAACATCAGAAACTCCTCTCTTCATGGCATGTTGTGGTTTCGACACTATCTTTACAGATTTTTAATTCCCACAGATGATATCTATTGGAGATTTGAGTCCCTCTGAGTATCTTGGGACTTTGAATCTCTATTGGAGTAATTGGTATCTTCTTCAAAAAAGTGACTGTTCTGTCTGTGGTTTTGAATTATAGCTTCTATTAGGTTGTGTAGCTTAGAAATATAGAAAAAATTGTTGAAATGAAACTTGGGCACTTTCATAGGTCAGTATAGTTCAGCGACTCCATTAAGTTACAATACCAGATATTTCACATGTGAAAGAAAAGGTGCTTGCAAGAGGTCTCTTGAAATGTTCTTTGAATCTGCCTTTCCTGCTCTGTAAAAATGCAAGTGAGATTGCAGGGGAGGAGAGTGTCTTCAAGAGCATTGTCACTGATGTACGTGAGCGTCAGGGTCACATTTGTAGTTACATGCACTAATATTCAAGTTCTTGCATCTATTGACAATCCTTCCTAATTTATCTGAGTTAAGCATTCATGAAAATATTGACAGAATATTTCTAAGGCTGACAAACTTCTATGGCTCTATTCTAGTGCAAGCAGGCTGTAGGCAGATCAGCGAATTGTCTCTGTTCTCATTATTGCCAGTGGGAGTTCATACTGCCAAAGGCAGTGCCAACAGCCAGGACCTAGCCTGTCCAGTTTGTCACAGAACGATTAATGCACTCCTTAGATGGCCCTAAGGGCACAGAGTCTGCTCTGGGATGATCCACTTTAGTACAGTGGTGAGTGTTCCCGCCTCTCATGTGGGAGACCGGGGGTTCAATTCCCTCCAGGGAAGCAGTGGTGCCGTGTAAGAGTTGGACTCAATGTTCCTTGTGGGTCCCTTCCAACTCACAGGTTCACAGGATATTGCAAGTTGGAAGGGACTCACAAGGATTATCCAGTCCAACTCCCAAGTGAACCCCCACCCAGGGATCGAACCCACAACCCTGGAGCCATGGACACTATGCTCCATCCATCTGAGCCTCCCATGGCCTAGGCCACGTCACTGAGTTCCTCATATTGTCTGTGTGTGAGATTCTGTGACAGTCTTCTCCTCATCAGTTCTTTCACCTGTGCTCTGCCTTCCCTCAGGCCTGGTCAGGCAGTCCTGGAAATATGTGTTATGACATCCCTGCATCCTGTGGCAACATGCAGTATTACCTGTGTGGCCATTGGTTTCAGCCTTCTACAGAAAGAAAGGGAAGGCAGAGCTGCTCTTCAGCTCTTCAAGGACCAATCATTGGCCCTGGGGCTGAAGGCCAGAAAGTCTTGTAAGTGAAGACGTAACCTTAAACTGGCACTTCCCTGCTGTTGCCACTGGACTGTTTGCATCTGAAAGCTCAGCGGGCTGCAATAAAAGCAGGGCAGAATAAAGGCCAAAAACCCCCCCCCTATCAAGTGAATGGGAAACTGATGAGCACTGTACAAGAAACCTAGACAGTGAGCTGGAATCATAAACCAGCACAGGCAGCATGTACAGCTGAGGCACCCCAGTCTGGGAGTACAGCCTGGACTGGCTGTTCTGCAGATGTGTCCCAGTCCTTGGGATATCTTGGGCTCAGTGTTAAGATGTCTTCAACTCCGCTTTTTGGATATATCTGAGTAGGGGAAGTGAAGATAGAAGAGTTTTTGGCAAAGCTAGATGTTTTCTCTAGCAGAGCTTCAGTTTCATCCTGCCTTTAGCACATTTTGTGTGTGCATAGACAGTTTTTCGATTTTTTTTTAAACTTATTTAAAAGAAAACAAGCAATGCATTTATGTAATAGAAATACGAGTGAGAATCTATTTCTAGAAATACAAACCCATTTCCTTCTCTGAGAAGCAAATGGAAGCAAACTTCATCATTTTAGTGTGAGTTTAGCGCAATTTGTGATTAATGGTGCTAATACTTCACTTTGTGTTGCCATGGGAACTCGCTGTAGCTGTGTGTCTTGCTACTATTAAGGTACATGGCTGCTCTTCAGGGAGCTTTTGAGACCAAATAGTAGTGGACGTAAACTCAGGCCTCCAAAGCTAGCAGTGCTATGAACTAATTGCTGAAAATAAGTTTGGTATATACAATACTGCAAATGTATGAAAGAAAAAAAACCCCAACAAACCAAACCTTGCTAAACTCTGTTTTTAAGTAACTCGCTACCCCAAAAGAAAACAGGCAATTTTCTCTTTATTTCCTTAGAGGCCAACGGAGAGCAGGAAAATACACTTTTGAACCAGCTTTTTGTATGATGTAGCGCAGCTTTAGGGTCTAATATGGTGTACTGGTACATTTGGGACCTTGGGTTAAACTTTTTTATAAACTATTAAAGAGATTTAACAGCTCTTCTCCTAAACCTGGTTTTGATTCTTTTAGTTGGCACAGGAGGTAATACATCAGCATACTGAAAAAAAAAACCGAAACCCTTGGCCTTTCTTCACGTGGTCTAGATCACAGATTTGCAGGCAGCAATTTATCCTGCTGGATAAAACAAAGTGTGAACTGAAATGAAAATGCAGATGATACCAAGCTGGGGGCAAATGTTGAACTGCCAGAGGGTAGAAGGGGCCTTCAGGGGGACCTTGATAGGCTAGAGAAACGGGCAGAACCTAATAATGTGCTATTTAACTAGTCCAGGTGCTGGGTTCTTCACTTTGGACACAACAACCCTGTGCACCAATATCAGTTGAGGGATGAGTGGCTGGAGAGTGTTGAAATGGAGAGGGATTTAGGAGTAATGATTGACAGGAAACTCAGTATGAGCCAGCAGTGTGCCCAGGTGGCTAAGAAGGCCAATGGCATCTTGGCCTGTATCAGGAACAGTGTNGATGAGGAACTCCGTGACATGGTCTAGATAGTTGGAGGTTCAGATGGTTTGACCCCTGGGTGTTCGCTTGGGAGTTGGACTAGATGATCCATGTGGGTGCCTTCCAACTCGGAATATCCTGTGATCCTATGAATACATTTCGTGTTTTCTGCCTGTTGAGTTCCTTCTGTAACCCTTCATGGGGCAGCATCCTAAATTCAAATTGTGTTTTTCTGTAGTACCAACACTTTACAGAAAATGGCAACAAGACATTAAATATCAATGGAATTACCCCTTTCAAATCTGTGTAGATTAGCTGTTCATGGGCTCTGTTATTTCTTGCAGAATGGAAACTGGAGAACTTGAAGAGGCTTGATGTCAATCAGGTATCGAACATACGTAATTTAATAGTTCATAAATTTTCACCTTAGGAGTTTTGTGTGATTTAAACTAATTGATTTAATTTGAATGAATGATCATAGTGATATACCATTTCTCTGGAATGTGTTACTTAAAAGTTGCCGGAACTATACCCTTCTGAATATAATGAGAATAAGTTTAAACTGCTTATTGACATGTGGCAGCAACATATGACTTCTGTCTAACAGACTTTCAGGGTGGGATTTGTTTCTGCAAACCTTTAGAAGTAAGTTGGGATGCTTACCCTCTACTTTTTACTTGGAAAATGTTCTGGAGCAAAACTTAAGCCTCACCAGTATCTCCTATGAAGGTGCCCAGCGAAACACAACTAGAGGATGGTCTAAGGACCATGTTTCCCATGTTTGTGAGCATGTACTATGTGCTTTCTCCTACCCTTGTTAGCCATGTGTGTGCTCAGTTTATTTTTTCAGAGCCATCTATTGAATGCCTATGTTTTGTTGGGTTTTTTTAGAAATTGCTGTCATTATTGAATCAAAACCACTTCTTTTTTCAGCAGGATGTGTGATTATGGCCCAGGCACTTTGCAATTTAGATGATTAGTACAGTGATCCCCCACATATTCACGGCTCGCATATCCGCGTATTCAATTAATCGTGGTTGGATTTTCAGTGAGTTGTGAGACCGCGCACGTGTGCAGCATGTCCCAGACCCCGAATTTCGCGGCCAGGAAGCACCAAAGGGCGCTTCCTCCACTTTAATGNGGGGGATCACTGTACTGTAAAGGGAGGAAAAAAAGGTGGACAACTTGTCCTCTGATACTAAATAGTAAACTGATTACCATTACACTTCATGTATATTGTTATCTACAAGTGGTGGTTTGGAGTCTGCACAGTAGATCTGAGGCTGCAGCAGTGACTGTGTTTTCAGTGTGATTCCTTCCTATTTATTCTGGAGAAACAAGGAATTGTGGTGCATAGTTTTATATTAAAGAAAAGTGCATAGAAACGTAGTAGGAAGCAGTGTTTTATCATCATGAGTAGAAGGTAATGGTAACTTATTTTATGAGATGCCTTAGTGTAGTTTGAAGAGCTTTTCTGAGGGCTGACTGGACACAAATAAGAGTCAGAAACCCCCTCTGAAAGAGAGAAGGGGAGCAAGAAGCACAAGATAAGGAGTGTTGTGAGGAGCAGTATATCCAGTATATTGCTTAAACCTGTAAGTAAGAAATCAGTTCTTTCAGTCATATAAACAGTCATAAAAAATGGTATGCCTCTTGAGTGCAGTGAAGTAGGTGCTGGATTCCTGTGAATAAATGTTGTGCAGGCTTATATTTGGTTTTTAAATTAAATGTATTTTTGAAGCTTTATCAGTAGTGGAGCCTCACATTTTGAATCTAATCATGCCATGACTATTGGATACTATAAAAAAAAGCCTGCAGAGGAGAGTTCTGAGTTATAACTGTGCTGGTTTATGTACTATTTTCTTTTGGAAATGCAGATATGTTGAATTTAAACTGAATTTATTAGCTCTAAAGGCTGAAATTATATTAAAATGGGAATGCTTCTGTTTGCACAGGCTGATATAGCACCACTGATGGCTTCTCTTATCGGTGTGCCTTTTCCCCTGAATTCTGTGGTAAGAAGTACAAATGTTTTTACATATTTTTAAAAATCTGCTCACCATAGAGGAGGAGGTGTTGCAAAGAAGTCTTGAGGTGTGTGAAGGGAAAGATTATACATTTGTACAAGTGTCACGGAGTATGAGGACTGCTTGTAGTCTTAGGCTTATGTCTATATCTTCAAACTAGAATGCAAACTTAATCTTTTCATATATTGTATAGGGCTTTCAATTCAAAAGGCAGCCGATCCTTTTGTAATCTGCAGCTTTATACTCTTGAGCTGCATAAAGGTTTTTTCCTACTTTGTTTTTAGTGATGGCAAAAATAGAATACAATTTGAATAACACATGATTTTGGTCATGAAATCTGAACCTGTAAACAAGCTTGTTCCTGCAATTTAGTGTTTAATTAATGTTTAATGTTTAATTATTTCTTGATTAAACTCAAGTCCTTTCTTCAGATGGTATCTTGTGCCTCTGATTTAGTCAACAGTGAGATGACTCTTTCTTTTAGTTTCTTTCATGTATTATTACATTATCCAAAAGTTATCTCATAAGTATCTAATTGACAATTAGCATTTCATTAGTCTGATTTCACACTGCTAGCTTCACATTTAAAACACTTATTTACAGAATGTTTTTGAAATATTTCTTCTGGAGACTCTGCCCCAGTTTCTGTCTCCCTGTCCCGCACTCACATGCTGCCTGTGCAAGGAGAGCTGCACAGCACACTATATTATTTTATAGTACTTGTATAGTTTAATAAAAACTTCTGTTTTTTATGGGTTTTTGCATTCCTGTAGAAGCTGAAATATTATAAACAGCCTCTGTGATATTGCGAAACTGTGTGAGAAAAGTATTTTTATTAGTTATTTCACAGTAATTTGAAATATTCTTCCTGCTCATTTGGCCAGCAATTCAGTTAGAGAATTTTTTTCATGTATATGTGTATTTTTCTTCTTCAGGGAACTCTACCTCTGGAATATTTGAACAATAGTGCTCATTTCAAAGCAGAGAGCATGTTTGTCAATGCTGTTCAGATTCTTGAGCAATTTAAGGTACTAAACATATGGTAAAAAAATACTTATTTGAATAATAGTTGTTGCTATGTGTAAAATAATTATAGGACATGCTGTATGTATAGCATGCTGAATTCAAAGGATTCAAATTGAATGCACATACTGGGTAATGTTGATTGACTGTCTGTGGCCTGTACCTGAAGGAGTTTGAATAATAAACAGCTTTTTTTTTCTAAGGAGAATGAATAACTTTTTTCTTGATTCGTAACAAAAATGCAAATGTTTATTGATGTTAACATAAACCTATTTGTAGTATGGAGGTATAATCTGAGTGCCGTGTGTGAGAAGGATAATATGTAATACCTTTGCAACGGGGTCTGGGAGTCGAGGCTCTAAGTCGGGGTCAGTACACAAACAGATCAAAAAGGTAATAGGCTCCTGTCCATTAAAGAAATTAGATTAGTGGTCTAATTAACTTTTAGCTAATGCTGTTGTATCTGTTGTTTTGTTTGCAAGTGTTCATTTCTGGCTTCTCTGT
Source organism: Pitta sordida (assembly GCA_013390025.1). NCBI lineage: Eukaryota > Metazoa > Chordata > Aves > Passeriformes > Pittidae > Pitta > Pitta sordida. The sequence goes on along the minus strand of WEKX01026508.1, from coordinate 173,985 downwards.
GTTGATTCATTTAATATTGGGTGTTAACGTTACGAGAACATGAGTGATCCAAACAAAAAAGGCTCTGTTTTAATAGACAGTGGGATAAGAAACTGTCAAAAATCCCCAAATCACAGTTTTGGCAAGGCATTGAAATGCTCTGAGGGAAAACCACTCTCTTCACAGACAGAAAGCTGAGACACACAAGAACTGTTCCCCTGTCAGGAAAAGCATGTGATGATAGTGGGACAATAAACTGGCATGAGAAGACCTGCAGGAGATTAGTGCCTTCAGCACCTTCTGTCTCTTGAATGCTGGTTTCACCAAGGTGTGGATACTGTGGGAGCAGTGTCAGCAGCAGACACTATTTAAAAAATTAAGTAGTTTTACTTCACCTTTCCTTTAAGTTTACTTTTATTCTGTCATTTTGTAGTTCTAGATCATCTAGTATTTTTGTTTCCTTGTTTCTAGCATTGTTTTGGAGTGATCCTGTATGAGTTTCCTTTGTGTTTCTCTGCTGAAGCAGAAGTAGCAGACTGGCTTAGACATGCCAAGTGGGTTTTTACTTTTCCTGTGGTGGACTGACCTGATCAGAATTTGTACTCCCTGGAGACGATGTTGCCTTGGATAGACAGGATAAGACATGTCGGTTGCTACTTCAAGCTGTCAGGTTTTGGGAGTAGTGTTCTTACAAAGTTCCTGGCTGCACATTATGCCAACTGTCAGACTTGAGTCAGGCAGCTGCAGGAGGCTTTAAAGATGTGATGTTTTGGAGGTCCTTGGGCTAAGTAGCTGTGATGGCGTCAAAACCTTCTATTTTTATCCATGAACAGGTTAATTGATATAACAGCATTGCTTTGGCAGTGTTTGTTCCTGTTTGGCCTAAATAATAAGGGAGGTTGTCACAGAAGCCTGATAGCACTTGTAGCCATATCTTTCCTTTATCCTGCAAACTGTAGAAGTTCTGAGAAAATTAGTGTCTGGAGTGTGGCTTATTTATTTACTTTAGACTGGGTCTGAATTTCCAGCAACTCAGAGGAGTTGTGCATAACTGGAGTATAACATCTAATTTCCTGGACAATATATTGACAGTATGATTTCATCCTTTTTTTCCAAGTCTTAGAAATTTTCTGTTTGGGGGTTTGGTTTCTTTTAGTTTAATTCCTCATCCAATTTTTAGTTTTGTTGCTACTTACATATAGTAATGGTTTAATGGTCTTTTATGCAGGTGAAGATGAGTCAGAAAAAGGAAACTACATTGTCATTTCTGTTCACACCATTCAAGTAAGTGTCTGTAAAAATTGTATTTTACCTTATTGTTTATCATTCATTTCAGTATTTCAGTGACAACAACAAATTCAGTCTCTTAGGTCTTTTTTTGAATGATGCTGTTTATCAAACTATGAAACTTTGCACTAGAACTTTATGCAATTAATTTCTACTTCTAACCAGAATTTTAAAATACTTTTAATTTTTAAAATCTATTCCTTACATTTAATTTCCATTAAGAGTTATTTTTCTAAGCTTTTTGACAATATAGCTATATAGACTGCACAGTAATTTTCACTGAGTCCTTTTCTTTCTATTTTTTTAACCATTCCTTGTGAGATAAAAGTCTCTATGAGGTTTGGAATTGCAATCTGTTCTTGTTTATATATATAAAAAGGTTGAACTAAGAATTGTTTCTTCTGTGATTTAAATTCTAATGAAAAAGAAATAAAATGAATTGCACCCAGAAAAGAAACTCAAAATCTTTAGAATTTGTGTTGCCTTGTGTTAGTGTTTCCAGGGCTGTGAGGGAGTCTTCCCAGGGCTTTGCTTCTGCGAACTCTGTGTTCTAGTGCACGGAATGGTTACTGACCCCTCACCCTTCTGCCTTATCCCATTAAAGCTGCTTTTTCCTTTTCCTTTCTTCTCTGAGGATTTCTAAAAGTTGTGCCATGTCATAGTGTTCAGTTCTGCTCTCGGTTTGTGGAGTGCTTCGAAAATGCTTTGTCACAGAGAGCAGCTGTTTTCCTCTGGGAAAAGAAACTGATGCTAATTAAGTTCTTTAAATCATGGCAGAAGTAAAAAGTCCTTGAGTCACTTCCTGTGATGTATGTTCATCACTAAAGATGATTGCTGGCTGTCTGAACAGACATTTACTGTGTTCTTTTATACCACTAGCTTCTTCAAAGGGAAAGGTTCAAGGCAGTCTCTGAGGCAGAAGTCAAGTCAATCGTGGGCACATAATGAATCTTCTGATTGAGAATGACAGTTGCATTATCAAAGAATTTACTGATCTATATGAAAGAAAATGCCAGATGGAAAGGATGGTCAGTCATCTTTGGTCCCGTGGAGATAACTATTCTTTTGTTTTCACAGCTCTTAAAATTTTACCTTTTCTTGAGAAATAAGACGAATTGTGTAAAATGGGATGTGCTTTTTTAATGCTATATTTATCTTTAAGGGAATGAAGTGTTACTGATTGCCTTATGGACTGGTGACTTTCCTTTTTATGATATGTTGGATTGTTTTCAGTGGAAATGCCAGATACATTTATCACTTTGAAAATGTGACTAAAACTTGGTATCAACATGTTACTTTGGTATGGTCTGTTGCAAAAATAAATTTATTTTATTTTATTTAAAATTCTTAAAATTTTCCTGAGTCAATATTTGGATTAATGGCCCTTGCAAGGAAGTTTTTTATGTGAGACCAAAATAGTTCCTTGGATATGTGAATGTCACAGATGGAGTGATGCACCTCACTCATAAAAGAGAAGTAGCAACATGTTTATTGATACAGAACAGCAATTTAACAAAGTTTCATAGTAAATGCAACAGTGGTTGACAAGACTCAGTGACAAGGTGCACTTGCTTATTTACTGCGTAGAGGACAGAATTAGACAAAATTGTCAAGGCGACCCACCTGTTGTGTTGTGAGGTTCGGAAAGGTGCCTCTTAAGTTCTAAACTTCTCAGAGAGAGTTCAGTTGTGACTAGGTCCAGACTTAGTCCTTGGTCAATGACGTGTGTACAGATCTGTCCTCTCCATTACATAAAGATTCACACATAAACTGTGTGAATGATCACAAGCCTGAGCTTCAGTTGCATCTAATGCATTAGCATATGACAAACTATGTATGTTTTTCAAATAAATTTTGTTTGAATCTGAGGGAGATACTGAGGGAAAGATGTATCCTCTTTGACTGGCTTTACTGAGACACTTTATTTGGTGGTAGATAAAAGGGTATAGAAGGGTATGGACATGTTTTCTGGAGAAGTTAAAAATGCAGACTTGGGGATACCTGGCTCCTGTTTCTGGAGCAAGAGACCTCTTGGTATACTGGGCTACATTTCAGAGAAAATGTTAATTGTATGGAGATTGTGTTTCTGCATAGCTATATGCTATTTCAACTTGTAAGCCCAGGCTCAATGTCAAGTGTGACCCCTAATCTGTGACAACCTGTGGTTGGCCTTACATACTGCTGCAGCTGAACACAGTTACCGTGCTGTGTTTCTGCTAGACACTACTGTCCTTTAATTCAGGCATGAATAGCTTCTTCCATCTCTGTTGCTTTTCAGTTGTTGTACAAAGGAATTATATCCTTTTTTAATCCTTTTGGTGCCTGAAGCTCAGAAAGTGTGTGCTCCAGCACAGAATGCTTTATTCTTTCCTAGTTTATTGGAGGTTAGTGAAGCATGATTCATGTCTGAAGTGTCTTGGGATCAGGAAGTTATGTAGAAAATGTAAATATTTTATTTGGGACTATTAGTGATGTCAGCATCTTCATGACCTGGAAATGAGCCAAGATATCTCCAAGAACAG
>WEKX01026508.1:57668-170187 GCA_013390025.1 Pitta sordida | reverse complement strand
GCCAAGATATCTCCAAGAACAGAATTTCTTAAATTATTTAAATGAATTATGTAATTGAATAAGGTCTGTGTAGCAGAAATGTAGAGATGAGTCCCAGAAGAAATACAAGTCTAGAATTTCAGATTGAGACATTCTGGTTTTACAGAATTGATGCAATTACTATTGAATACATAGTGCAGTAATCCCTCGCTACTTCATGGTTTACCATTCAGGGGTTCAGTACATCATGGTGGGGGGATTCCGCCTCTTTACCGCTACTTTGTGGATTTTGCTTATTGCAACATCTTTCTAGAACCAGCTCCCCACAATATTTGAGGGATTAGTGTGTTTGAGCAGAAGGGGGAGGAGGATATATTCACAAATAATGTGTTCTGTAGAAATTTCAATGTAACAAAACCATGAACTTACTTTTTCAGTCAGAAATAGTGTGAAAAAGGTTGTTTTAACATTGTGATGGGGAAATCTGTTTTCTAGTTTGATTTTCAGGAGTTTTATTACCAAGTTGAGTAGAAAACTGCTCATGACCTTCAGCTGTACTGACTCAAAAACTAGCGTTTGAGTTTTATGGAGAACATGTTGCACTAAAAGCATTAAGCTTGTTCATATATATACGTATATATGGACAAAACAAGCCTATTTTTACAATGTTGGCAACAGAGTAAGAATCCTGAATTGATATAAGGTTCCTGATTTCCACAGGGAATCTCATCTGTAGCAGAAATGTGGCTGGCACAATGGACAGGAAATGAAGGAGGCCAGTAGACATGCCCTTTCCTATTTGGATCTAAATTGCATATCTCTCTGAAATACATCTGTCAGTTGTAGAATGATAATCATTGTGTTATGTGATAGAAACGTCAATAATAACTACTTGACCAGGCTTGAGGCAGGTGAGAATTTGGACAGCTCTGTCTATGAATAAGATGTGTCTGGCTGCCAGTAATCCTTTTTTGTTTTATCAAAATACCTTCATCAAGGAACAAATCTGGGTAAAAGTGTATCTTGAGGCTACTTGTGAGACTTGAGACTAATCAGAGAAATCCCACATATTTGTGGTTTGCATGTTCACGTATTCAATTAGTCGGGTTGGATTTTCAGTGAGTCTACATATGCGTGTGGATAACGTCCTGGATTTTGTATTCCCCGGCCGGGTGGCTCCAAAAGGTGCTCCCTGTACTTTAATGAGGTGCTACAGTGAGAGCCACGCTCCCAGGACTGCCCTCGAGACATAATTAGTGGAGAGTGTGTGGCTACGGGTGGGAGTTAATTGAATCTTCATGGGTTCAGTATCGTCATGGATTGCATAACTCACGGAACCTGCCCAGACCCGTCCCCCCGCAACTTCGGGGGACCCTCTGTGTTTCAGAAACGCAGCTGCAAGTATCTGCTGATTCTGCAAGGCAAGGTGCACAACCTGCTCCCAAGGGAATGGATGGGAAGAGCAGAACAGTATCCCTTGATGATACTGAATGCTTATCTGCAGTTCATATATGAAAGGATTTATTGGCTGAAATTTGTTTCCTTCCGGCTTCCTTTTTCTCCCTTCCTTTTTTTCTCAACTATGAAAGACATGTTTTCAAAAATTCTTTGCTTCGCAGAGAGAGGATTTTCGTATCAGGATTCTAATAACAAAGGCACAATGCTTTGACCTTAATGTGTAAGGAAAGCTGGTGCCAAGATACCAGATGCTTTGAAGGAAGAGAGAGGACAAATCTGTAGATTGCTGACAGAGGAAAACTGATGTCCACGGTAGTGAACTATCTTAGCTTTTTGACCATTTGATATACCTTAAGGCAACTGCTGAGCTGGCAGAGCTCAAAGAGGAGTGTGCCAAGGAGCCAGATGCTACTATTGCAAAAGCATTCCCGAAGTTGGCATTTCTGGGCTGTGAAAGTCATCTTACAAGAAGTAGCAGGAGGACAGTGCAGTGAGCTGGGTAAATAGGACAATGCCCCAAAATTCTCTTAACCAATTGATAAAAATTAATTATCCCAAGAGGTACAAGAGGTTTAAGATACAGTTGGTACCGCGATACAGTACTGTGATCTTATTCGGATCCCATCAAGCCCGCCTTCCACATTAATTGGCAGGTCATTAATATGCAAATTTGCCCCGCACCCTCAGATGGCTCCCCAGAGCAGTTTCGGCACTGCCTTGTTGTGTATCGGTTGCTGCAGTGGGGAAGCAGCAGAGCCGTGGTGGCCTTGCCCAGGGTGGGTGGGGGGCCAAGCAGCAGAGCCGTGGCAGTGGCCACACCCGGGACGGGGCAAGCAGCAGAGCAGCCACCGCGGCTGTGTGGGTTGATTTGCATATTGATGCAAATATTCATGAATATTGAATATTCATGTGTGCCAGGTCGTGCAGGCACAGTTGCGAAAAGGGGCCTCCTTAATTGCTGAAAAATCATGCCACTAAGATGTGAAGCTGCAATATGGGGGGTGCGAAGTGGAAGAGGGCCAACTGTATTAAGTTACACAAACGTACATGAGTCCTTTTGCATATTGCTGGTGTGTACGGTATTTTCAGGGAAGTCTGTGTTTCCAGCTGTTCAGGTTCTGGTGCCTCAAAGTAAGACGGCAGGAACACTATATACAAAAAAAATCCAAGAGATGAGCAGCTAAGTTATAATCACTGCTTGCTTTTCACTAGCTGTATTTTTTTAATTAATGTCTTGAAGTTTGTATCAATAAGGGTTGGGGCTTTTTGGCAGGAAGTAGCTTAAGTATCCTATTTAAAGTTAAGTTGGTATCTTCTCATATATGAAAAATTCCATAGCATTCGATGCTGCATTTTTCAGGTAACCTAATTGTCTGAATACTATATTTTAATAATCAAAAATACTTATTTTTGTGTTTATAATCCAGTTATAACTATCTATTTATATAGAAAGTCACTGAATTTTTAATGTGCAGTGTACAGCTGATAAATAAAAATGTACTTCTCTCTGACCATATGAAAATGTAACTAATTTCCTTTCCTCTACCCTCTAGTATAAATTCAGGTATAACTCCCTTAAACATTTATATGGATTTGATGCAAGGAAGTATCAATCATATAGAGACTGAGTCTTTCCACATAATTGCACATCATGCATTTTGTCATAATGGTAGAAAAGTATACAGAGTGTAGAGTGTCTTTGAGGATTACAGAAACTTCAAAAAAATTCCATGTTCAGAAATACCTCTCTTTCCTTCCTTTCTCTGATGACTGGAGATATAGCGCTACATTGTTCCCTCTGTCTGATGGCCTTTCAAGACTTTAATAATAGATATTCCCACAAAATTGACATTTGGATTAAAGTGAAGCAAGTGATTTCTTTCCTGCCATTCAGCAAGGCAGGTTTCCTTAAGGTGTCAGTACATCATTTGAAATATCCTATTCTTGCTTTGTTTAAATAAATTACATTTATTTTAATGACTGGTAATACGTATATAATATGTCTGTGATACGTCTGATAATACATTGCAGGAGCAGACATGAAGAATTAAATGTCAAAAGGAAGGGGTGAAACTATTGCAGTAGGGAAGGATATTCTAATAGTGATGACTTTCCTGGTCCAATTGTCTGGATAATTTATGTCTTCAGAGGACCTTTTATTTAGCAGAAACACTAATTCATCTGCAAAGAGTTCAGTCCCTTTATCCTGTGGTCAAGAATGAGGAGCAGCAGCTTCTGTCAGTTTCTAATGAACCCTGAAAAGGCAGCCAGGCTTTTACTTTATCCACTTTGTCCTTGTTGTGTCACCAGGAGTGAATCTAGGCATAAGACTGCAGCTGGGAATGCTTGTACAAGAAGGCCACTATGGGCATCTTCAGCCTGTTGGTGTTGGGGAGGTCGGCTGACAGCCTCTCTCCCCTACCCTTGGCTAGAGGAACCTGTGTATGTACATGTGGACAAAAAATAGAACTGCAGTGCTATAGAGACAGAGTGCCCAAATGAAAATAATTGCTCTAAAACCCCCTACTGATTAAATAGTATATGTATTATCTCCTTAGGGAGAAATCAATGCCTATGCTATAAAATGCCTGTTCTTTGGCAAAAATGTCAGCTTCTCTTTCATTGAATGGGCTGTGTCTGAAGCACTCTGTTAAATGCTGCTCAGGAAGGAGGCAGCCCTCTTAGAAATCAGGCATCCTGCTGGTCTTGAGTTTCAGCAGCGCACTCAGGAGCTTTTAGTTTATACATGGAAAGCTTACTGGCTTCTTGAATTTACTGTCAGTAGGAGGTAGGTAAGGTCTTTGGAAGGAGGTAAAAGGTTAGTATATAAGATAAAATACCACAAGATGAATGTATATTTCTCTGTTTCCTTATACTATAAATCCCTTTGGCCGTTTCTTGGAGCTTGTGAGGCTCTATGCAACGAGGGTGAGGGAGGATGTACAGGCAGGTGGTAGGATGGGATGAGCAGGGAGTGTTCTGCTCTGAGACATGTGATAAGTGAAAATGAACCGCTTTCTGGATCTCAGTAAGAAAGACCCAGTAACAAATAGCTTAATAAAGTAGCTGTTTTAATAAGATAAAATAAATAGAAGAACATGGATAACAAGTGTATCATGCATCCCTTCACATGCTGAGTGCCCTGTGTTTGTGCAGCACCAGATGGATTTTATGGCTGTGCTGCGCAGATGCTGGCCATGGAGGGGTTCCCTTGTTCTGGTCTTTCAAGCAACCATATGACTTTCTATTAAGAATGACTTTCTATTAAGAAATTAACTCTGGTAATAATTCTTACTATCAGACAGAATGGAGAGAACGTATTGCAGCACTTCTAGATAAACATGAGTGCAGGCAGTGTAATTGCTGGTATGGAGTGGGACTTGCCTGCAGGGTCCCTTGTTAGAGCCAACTGACTGGATTTGTCCTATGGCCCAAGTATTGGGGCACCACAGGCCTGAGCCTGTTTAGGGTAACTGTCGTGTGGATCATTGTCTCCTTGATGTATGATGGCCTCCTGGTCAGGATGAGTGTGGATGGTCTCTTGGACATGTTTCGGAAGCCATGGGTCCCTGCTGCTAGGTACTTGCTCAAACACAGTACAGGCTGCCTACTCTGGATGCAGCTGGGTGAAAAAGGGTCACTGGGGTTTACAATTGGCATGTAGGATTGTGGAGCAGAAGAGAAGCTGTTGCATAGCACTGCATAGCCACAACACTCTGGATACCTAGATCCAGCTCATTGCATAAATCATTGATATAAATCATTTGCATCCTGCAGAGGTGAGGGCTGACTTACAGCATTGGTAATGTGTTGTTATTTGGAATCCCTCCCATGTGTCCCTTCCCTGTAGTGCTAAAATAAAATAGACTAAAAATGGTGCATTTCCTTTCCTTCAAAGAGGTTCCACCTTCCCTTAGAAGCTATTTCCCTTTCCAAGCCTGTGACATCATGTCCTGCTGTGGCTTTTTGGACAAACGCCCCGTCCGTGGAAGATTCCTGCACTGAGCTCCTCAGCGCAGCTTTGAGGGGGCCAGAGGGGCTGTTTCGGAGTGTGACCTCCTCCATCCTGGCCTCTGGTTGTCTGAAGCTCTCACCATGTTAACTTCCATACAAAATTTGCTGTTTGTAGCCCAGTTACCTTAGTTGCATCTCTGTTCAGTGAATTGGCAGCTGACAATTAACTTGTCTGCTCCTTTTTCTCTCATCTCTATTATATAAATGATTTACATAGATATCCAAAGGCACAGTGCTGTTGAATGCGCAAATATGCTACATTCAGGATGCTGATTTGTGGATATTAAAAGGCTCTTTGAATTCTTGGGACTTGACAGTCCAGGATTAGACCATTGGCAGTCAGACCACTTCCTGGGGTTTCACTGATGTCCCATTGTCCCTCCTCTGCATGTTTGTAAATCTGAAGACAAAAGCATACATGTGCTTTTTGCAGTGTATCAGTGAAGGTGCTTTTGTGTGGAAGTGTGTGTATCCTGCTTTCACTTCATTATGCTTTAAAGAACAAAAACCTCCGAACTTAAAATCAGGAGCCTCTTATTGACTTTCTTACTAATTTCTTTATTTTGGAATGTCAGCAGTTCTTTTTAATGCTTCTTCTTAAAAGAAAAAAAAATATTGCAAATATGACTGAGTACAACCTTACTGCTGGACTGGCTGACTTGAAATCTAACATAGTAGTTAGAAAACCCAGAAACGTCAAAGCCTACTTGAAACTTAGACACTCCGAAACTGAAACTGCTGGCAGTGGAGTAGTAGGAGCAAAGGGAGTAGACTAAGTTGGGAGAGAGAGTATTGAGTGTCTTGAGCCTTAAGAAGCTGTAATAATCTCTTCAGTGTATGTTATGAAGAGCAACTTTTCCTTAAAAAAGCACAGCTTTAGCACACTAAAAATGAGGCTGTAATTTTATCTACACTCAACATGCATCTTGTGTCTGAATTATAAAAATCAGGTTTTGTTAGGATTTGTCTATTTTAGGAGCTTACCTGAAAATATTTTAGTAAACAAGTAAGCTTAAGGCCATTTAAGCAGATAATAATAGAAATAATTAATGAGAAATAATAGAAATAATAAAGAAAATAATCACTGAATTACCCACCTATTTGTTTAATCTTTGAAACTTTACTCTTTGATAAAAAAGTAAAACATATGCCAAGAACTGTCTCTGTATCTCATAGTATGTGCTTTCAGTGTGTCTTTGGCAGTACAGTGAAGCAGTAAAACATTTTTTTCTTTTGAAAAGGCACATCTGAAGAACTAGAATTGAACACATTTTGAAAATGGGGAAAAATCAGCTTCTGGCCATTAAAATTCATGTAAATAGGTAATTTGGTGAGGCCCGTAGAATTGTAACACTTCTTTTTTTCCTGGTCATTGCCCCTAGTAGCATCATGTACCACACAGCAAGTTCAAGAAAAAGTCAGTATCCTTGTTCCAAACTTTGGCTTTTGGAATATTTATTTGGTCAATTTTTCCACATTTTGCCAAATGAACTCAAGACTTTGCATCACTTGCCATTCACCCTTTCTTTTATTGTTCTCTGTTGTTGATGAAGTCCAAAAGGTTTATATTATGCATTTCATTCTGGTTCTATGAGACTTTGCACCGTCCTTTCAAAAGAAACAATTGAATGATAAAGTGAGGCTCATTTATCTCTGCACTCGTGGGTTGCTAATGGAAGCAAATTTAATGTGAAAAAGGAATAGGTACACAATCAGGTTTCTGCTACATTAATGGTGTTGAATGCCAGATCTGTGTCTCTGCTTACCCATGACCTGCCTCATGCTTTCTGAGCTGCCATCTGTACACTGGGAATGTTTGAAGGCAGCTTTCATGGGAGACTGCAATTTTTGAAGCCTGTTGCTACACTGGCTCGGTTACTTCTATAAGTTTTGAATAGCAGCCCTCCAAAGACATCAGGCCAGTCTTATATCCACACTTTAAATTTTGCTAGCAGTGGTGGTGTGGACCAAAGCACTAATAGTGGGTCCTTTCAGTTGTTTGTGGAACTGCTGGAGTGGAAGCCATCTCTCCTTTGTCGTGGAGGGATGGGTGACAGTAGAGTTTGAGCATGCTCACCTCATTCTGCTGCTGGCAATTTTCTCACATGGTGGGAGCAGAGATCCGCTGGTCCTGCTCCCAGCAATGTCAGAGTGGCAGAGGACAGGGGTGGATGGCAGAGGCCTTGGCCACTCTGCTGGATGGCTGATGCCAGTAGCGATGGGCAACTTTAACCTGGGTGATTTATTTCAGGTTGCAAATTGCTAAGGTACCAGGGATCTTGTTTCTGGAGGACAAAAACCTGTAATTACTCAGCCTTTTGGCAGAAGAGGTTGCTGGAGTTGTCTGGACAGTGCCAATCTAATGGCTCTTTTGCTGTTAACATCTTTGGACTTAGAAATCTCATAGTAAAGCAAGTGAGAAGCTCTGCTTTATGTGGTGTTCAGAAGAAAGCAACCCATACAAAATTCTAGGATGCTTTCTTCAGAAGGCCTTACTCCATCATGGGGCTATCCCAAGGTTCATGGGATGTATATCCATATCCTTGAGCGCGTTTAGTTTTGTATCAACAGGAGTTGGTTCTTTCCTCCCCATCCCCCAAAAACCAATAGTAAAAATAAGAAGACTAAAGACTGCTGAGCAGTTACCTCTCATCTAGTGCTGGATATGGATCATAGAAATGTGGTCACTCTTCTGCAAATAAATCTTGCTACTGTCAAAGAGTTGAAGGATGCAGAGTATTTTCGTTTTTCTGATGGGGGAGAGTGAGAAGGCAGGTATAGAAGGGTGTAGATGTGTGTGAGCTGACATAGTCAGGTGCATGGAATTTGTGTGTGTATGTGTTGAAGCAGGTGAAATGAATTTGTTTTCATCTGACAGTGAACTAGGCAAAGATCTCAGTCTTTGTCTTTGTACATTTCATCTACAGGTCTCTCATGCTTCCTTGACTTTTATTGTTAAATCTGCAGCATTTTGAGTGTTAAACTGCTACAGACCCTAAGGGATTACTCTTTATAGCAGAATTCTGGAAAATTTACTATGCAATAAAATGACTATAAATCGTTACCCAAATAACCAGACAAAATAAAATTAATGAACTAGCAGTGGTGGATACAGATGTATTTACAAGACATGTCCCCTCTGTTCTGAGATCTTTTATTTTGTAATTTCACTGCAGCATGTTACCCCTGCCATTGGGGATGGTAATTTCTGTAGTGTGATGATAAACAAGACTTGTTGGGCAAAGAGAAATCCCCGTGACATTGATATGGTGAATGTACTTCATCACAGTCTTGTTGAGAAGTGCTATCAAATAGCTTAGTTTAGATGAAGCGTGAATTATGTGTTGGAAAAATTAATTATGTCAGGTATACCTATGATAAGGGTAGCTAACATCTCAGAAGAGAGAGTTTACAAGCACTGGCATGATTAGCCCAATTATTTTGTTTCATAATTAATTATGTTTATTCATGGATGAAACTGATTTCTGTCTGGAACTCGAATTATTCTCTGATAGCCATAATGAAAAATAAGATTACTTTGCTAGAACAACCATTGTTTTCTGTGAAGAATGTATTCTTTAGAATCCTGATGATATTGTGAATGTGTGTGTTTATAGCATACATGACCATGGAGTTCTTAGTTACAGTGCATGTGTTTGTTAATACTTTCAAGAAAAGAACAGGAGGAGTTTACTGACTGAATTCTCTTTGTTAATAGGACAAGTGTTTTTGTGTTACGGAAAAAGACTTTTGATTTTAAGTCTATTCATCTTGAGTTTGGTAGAGTTGGATTTTGATGATGGGTAGCTGGGCAAAGTGTATACACACATACCTTAGTTTTCCTTCTAGAATTCAGATGATTTCTAGTAATGATGAGAAAATTCACTTCATTACTATTGATATTAATTACATGGATGTGTGCAACAAGTGACCTTAAGAGTACATTGACATACTACTCGTGCCACTGGGAGGTTGCATACTGAAACATGGGGAAATAACTGATCAGTTTATTATTTTCTAACACAATCTGTATTCTACTGGAAACCTGGCAAATAGTTTAAGTTAAAATTAAGTGGTGCTAAGAATAGTTCAAGCTTTAACTTCTCAGATTTAGATTTTCCTTGTGGTTTTGTCTTTTGGTGAGTCTTACAGGTTTTATAGAATCACCATTTCTAAAGTCCATGCCTTTTTTCTGTAGGCAACTTTGCACTTCTGTAAATGGCACATCTTTGTCTCTCTGTACTTTCTGCTACATTGAGCAAGGGGCTTCTTTTAAGTTTCTCATCTACTTTGTCAGCTTCAGGAAGCAAATCGGTGTCCTCAATGGGTGGTAAACTGCCTATGGTGAGCTATACCCATTCTTTAATTGAGGAATAAACAGCATATTTGCTAACTCTTTTTTACAGGCTGATGTGATATACAAAAATTCTTTAATCACTTCTTTGCGTTTTTGTGTAATACAGAAGCAAAAAATATCTTAAGCTAATGATTGACCATTGCATTTTCATAGTTATATATGAATAGTCCTTGGATTCTGATGAAATTCATGAATTTTAGAAAAACAGTTCTTAGACAGTTGTAAATTCAGCCTCTTGAAAAGGATATATATTGGAAGTAAGGTAAAATGTATGATATGATGTTAGCTATTGAAAATTAACAATGCGCCTGCTAATGGTGACTCCATTTGACAAAATAATTACTTTCTGCTTTTGACTTACTTGAAACTTTACTGTTTAAGAGCCCCATTTATTCTGTTACACCTTCCATATACAGAGATTCCAGGTGCTGTCCTCTTCACAAGGAACAGGTGAAGACTATTGTTCATTAATAATATAATGATTCATTGAGAATAAAAAGATAATAAGAGGGTTGTAGATAAATGACTAAAGATAAAAAGTAAAATACAGTTTTAGCTTATAAGAAATTTGTGTTGAATATGACAAGGATAAAATTCACAAAGTAGTATGTGTAGAACAATAAAAATTAGAGAGGGAACATAGGAACATCTTCGATGTATTTAAGTACTAAATAAAACTATTTATTTCAGGTTTGGGGTTTTTTTTTTAATCCTTACCTAAAAGCTAAGATGTCTTTTTTCCCTCCTGTTAATCTCCACACATGATGAAAACTCCCACCTTGTTTTTGTGCTTTGCTCCCTTTCCCTTACCAAACAGCTTAGCAAAATTTAAGGGCCACCGTTTTCCTTGGGGCAGTACTTGGTTCTGGTTTGCCCACTTTAAGAATAGAATAGATTCTGAGTGTAGCCCTTGGCCAGTGTTTTGGGATATTCCTGCACCATACTGCTGTGCCCTGAACTTAAGGATATTACTAGTAATAAAAGTTCAGATTGTTCAGGCACAGAACACTTGTACAGTAATCCCTTGCTACGTTGCCATTCACCATTCACGGCTTCAATAAATCGCGGTTTTCCCCTGTGTTTACCCTCTTTACTGGCTTTAAAATATTTACTGTATTTGCTGTATTTACCACTACTTTGTGGATTTCACTTATCGTGGCACATTTCTGGAACCGACTCCCCATGATAATCAAGGGATTACTGTAATAGATTTCATGGCTCAGAAGATGGTATGTATGTATTGATGACGGCTTTGGCCCTGCCTGAAACATGAGGCTGGTGGTCATGTATGAGGCATGTGAAGGAGCACGTGTGGGGGAGGGAGGCATGCAGGCGTCGTGTGCTGGGAGTGCTGTGGAGATGGTGCTGTGCCCCAGTGATGTTACAGAAAGGGTGAAGGAAAACTGCTGTGTGCATTCATCACCTGTTGGAAAGCTGTGACCCGTGATAGTTTGCCTGTGGTGCCTAGAGGGTTACAGTGACTGTGCTGTGGCTTATAACTTACCCAGAGTTAGCCTAGGATCCTCTGACCTGCTGCTGTCCTTAAGTTGGAAAGAAAATGGTACAGGAGAAACAGCTTCTTGTCCCTTCCTTTGGCGGAGTTTAGTTGACTGGCTTGTCTGTCCTTGTTGCTACTTTCTGTAAAGGAATAATTGTAGCAATTATTTAGATTGATGATCAAATTGGTTACAATCAAAGAAATTTGTATCATTTACGTCAGTGTAGCAAAGTAACTGTGTTATCCCCTGCTCTGGGGACTCTGCTACTAGTTCCCTGTGTAACAGGAGACAAGGTCGTAACTTTTCAAAGAGAAGATTTTTAGGCATTATCTACTGTTAGTGTGGAACCTGAGCAAATCATCCTATACTGTCAGGCTTACAAATTGCTTACAACCATCTTCAAAACAGTTAAGTTGCTTAATTCTTGTAGGTGCCGTGTTTCTTGTCCAGAGCAATGGTCAATAGTAATGCACAAGGGACATAATTTTTGGCAGTATTAGATGGGATCAACTGCATAAAAGAAATGTCTCTTAATGCAAAAATCTTGAGATAAGTTAAACAGCACTGTGTTGACACATGTATGAGGATGAATGTACAGGAATAGGTTAGTCTCAATTACCTAATTACCTCTAATGAAGTTCAGAATATTTTGGTTATGTTTCATTCCAGAGTAATTTGTTTATAACGAAGTTAATTTTTTCTGCTCATGGAAAGAAGAAATGTTAATATGTATCTCTTTATATTGTTGTACAGACCACTTTCTGATTCTGAACAGATCAACTTTATGAAGAAAATAAGACTACATATTCAGCAGCAGAAGTATGATGAAGCGGTAAGTCTGTTTGTGTTGCATGTATATATTTAGATTTGTTTAAATTTAAACGAACTGAGTAATAAAAGTTCTTTTCTTCCTTATGATGCAAATCTCATTAACAGAAATAAAATCCCACTGTGTCAAAGATTTTGCACTTTGATACCAGTTCTAACGAGCAATACTGTCTTGCTGTATTTATTCTTTATACTTCTTAAACCATTTACCATTCCAAAGTATACTGACTCATAGTGTGTGCTTCTATTTTCCACTGTAGAAAAGGGCAAACTGAGAGAGCAACTGAGGAATGTAGTTCATGTTCACACTTCTCAGGCTGCTGATTGCATGAAAAAAATATGATACTTGCTCCACCATAGATCCTGCCTTTTTTGTTTGTTTTTTTTTAGCTGAAGCAGCTTGTTTTCAGTTTCACGTTTCACTTGGCAGACTGGAAGCCATACGTGGAATCATGCTTCCCAGTTCCAGTATTACTTTCCTAAGCGTTCGTTACCGCCCACTGTGTGACAGGGTACTTGATGGGTGCAGTTCACCAGTATATATATACTGATCTATTCTGATGCTCGCAGAGCTGCATGATACCAAGAGGTCTTTCATTTTAACAGATTTAGTTTGGTCATTGACTTCTGTGTTAAAAAGTACATGAAAAAATTGAATGTAAGGTAACATTTAACCTGACAGATGCGTGGACGAGTAATTCCATTATTTGTTAGGGTTCAGTTCAGGGTAATAAATTACTATTTTATGCACAGGACAGCTAAATCTATTTTGCACCCTATGCCTTTTTATTTACCTCCTAGTAAATTGGAAATAGCTCAGTTTAAATAAATGGATCTATTTTGCTGTGGGAGCGAGTTTTCCTTTTGGTTTCCTAATAGTGCTACTTGGCTGTCACATTTACTTATCGGAGATATTTTATAAATTTCAGGAGTAGAACCTGTGATTTTATGTCGTTGGTTGTATGTAAGTTTTACCCCTTGTTTGCTTGAGTGTCGCAGATGTTCAAGTTCGCTCTTGATCACTAACACATGAGATTTGTGCCTGTGCCCTGTACCTCCAGGTGGAGGCTATTTCAGGCTGCAGGGAATGGCCATGTTTCAGCCGCACCCATTATTCTTGTCGTACGTGAGTGTGCCAACAGAAGCACGTGACTGTTTTTTAAGGGAGGTAACTTATTCTGAAATACATAAAGTCAAATGTTTATGGGAAAACCAAGTGATATACTTAGTAGTAGGTGGTGTTTCAGATGTGCCGTCTGTGTAGCTCTCACCGTCTAACCACTGTCATGGCCGGTGAGAATGGCAAATGAGCCAGGTGGTGATTGACTTCATGTTCAAAGCAGTGTGTAGGTCAGCAGCTGGTGCTGGCCAAAACACTGTTCCTGAACGTAGATAGGATGTGAGTGCTGAGAATGTTGGAGCTGCTTGAGCTCCAGTTGCTGGCAGTTAGGTCAATTTTTGAAATGAGGGGCTTACTCTCTTCTAAACAATTGCTTATATGTTTTGTCCACCTTCAGATATCCCTGTGCAAAATCCTGATTAACCTTGCTTTGGAAGGCTTGTCTTATTACCATACTTATGACAGAATATTCCTGGGCCTAAGTATTGCAATGGGTTTTGTGGGCTGGACGACTTATGTGATTTTGGTGATTATCAAGACCCACACAAATTTGACCAAGACTGTCCCAACTAATAATAAGGTAGGTGACAAAACATGCGTCTACTTTTTTCTAGCACTTTTCAGAATTATATATGTGCTCAGGGACACTGCGCAGGACAACTTACACACCTTATGCTTCTTTGGGCTTCATGTGGAAACTGGCAAGCTGTTGAATTTTCTAGCTGCTGTAATCCTGTGTAGTGTTCCTGTTTGGTCCATTTATTAGGATCAGTACTCCTAAGCTATGCAAGTATGATTATGCAATACTGTGCTTCCTCTGTTTCTTCCTTCCTATGCTTGTGCATGTTACTAGATGCTAATGTGAGTAAGCAGACATAGTGATTTAAAACTGGTAAAGAGTCTGTCTTTAACCAAGACCCAATTTTCAGCATTAATTGTGGTAAAGTCAGCACTTTGTTTTTATCATATGTACTTGTTTGGAAGGACACAGACCTCAGTCTTCCAATCTGATTTTTATTCTTTACTGTAAGGCCTAAAAAAAGTTAGCTTGTAAATTATGTTATTCCTGTCCTCTTTGGCAATTTTAAATCAGTTTTCAGAAGCTGTGAAGTCCAATCATGTGATTTTTAAAAAGTATAACATGTTTTAAATGGAAGATGAGTTGTGGTTTCACAGATCAGCATGCTGCCTTGCTGTTCCGTGATTTGCAAGGGCGCAGCAGAAGACATCAAAGATAAAGGAACCTCTTTGACAAGATTGTTATGGTTTGATTTTTCACAAAGGAGAAAGTCCTAAGAACTTAATTTACTTTCAGTCCTAAGAAATTAATTTACTTTCAGTCATTCATCAGGAAAAAACATACCTCAAAAAGGTGAACAGGCAAAAAGTTGGCATTTCTCTAGAGAAGGATTAAAGCCTTCAGTGGGGAGGGGAAATTCTCCCAAACTTGAAGAATTTGTTTCAGAATAAAAGGAATTGTCTTCTTTGGTAGTGTATAGAATGAGCACTCACCATCTTTACTGCCTTCAATATATACATTACTCTGAGAACATTCCTATTGTGCTATCTTGAGGTTTTTACTACTGTCTGAAATGAGACCGTTTTGGCCTTTACAGAAAATGATTGAACAAAATTAAAATGGAAAATGTTCATAAGTACTGTACTGCATGATTTAGGTTTTCTTTCATCAAATAACTGAGAGAAAATAATCCAAGATGCAAGATACGATAGGAACAAAATAATTACAGTACATGCATATAGACTGAGTATCACACATATTAATAATGACATTAAGGAAAAATTTGCTTTTTCAGTTTTACATAGATTTTCATTTGGTATATTGATTTTACTTGTTGAAAGCAAATTTTATGCTAGTAACACTGGCAGAAAAAAAAGGGTTTTCTTAGTTCTTTTTCTAGAGAATTTCTCTTTCCTCAGTTTTGTAAGAGACCTGTTTCTGTAGAAGCATTTTTTAGTGTTCCTAAGTATTTAAAGAATCACACTGTGAGGCTAATGCTTCATATATGAAAGTTTATTTGGTTTTTGGCTCATATAGGAGCTTCTTAAAGAATTTTGCTGAGAAACTAATCTACCATTGACAAATAGTCTCCTGCAAAGCACAACCTTATAAATTGAAGGAGCCTCTGAATAATGAAACTGCATGTTCTGTATATATCATCTTCCAAAGTTTTTAGCTTCTTATACTGTGTATGAAAACCCCCTTTTTTTCTTTTGGTATAGTGTGCTGTTTTGCTTAGCAAGAAGCATAACCTTTTAATCTATTTTAAACATTCACAGAAAATGCCAATCTGGTTGCCATTTTCAATGCATGACTGACTTTATTTGACTCTATAATATTTATATCACTCTATGGAATAAAATGTTGATTGCATGTGTTTACTCATTCAATGACAAATTATATTGTGGGCATATCGTACATATATATACACATATTCATTCTATATATAAACAAATGTAAAATTTAAAACTAATAAAGCAAAACTGCACTGTCAGCTATCTATATGACATATCTTTCCCTAGTTTAATTGTGTCTTAGCAGAAATTCTGTTTTACAAATTGTTTAGAACTTACATTTGATGTCAGTTTAGATCAAGGCAATTGTATGTCAGTTACAGAGAGGAGAAATCAGAAAATACATTAATCCATCTATGTGAACTGCTAATTAATTGATTGTCTTTTCAGCATACTTAGTTGTGTATCTGTATACATAATTCATTCAAAGAAACTGACATCTATGTTGAAGAAAACAGTGTCTTTGTCATTACCTAAACAGCACCGCCTACCCCAGGGAAATGGGGAGAAGGTGCCTCTCACTCCCACTCTCGTGCACAGACACGCACAGAGGCAGCCCCGTCTTGCAGCCCAGCAGAGAACAATTCCAGCCGTGCAAAAACACACATTTACATTAAACGCATCTCAGATGGGACCGGCATAGGCCATGCGACTCGCAGTTCCTGGCTTCCTCCACTTGCTGCCTCCAGTGGCTCCTGGGAAGGGCTTATTTACATATTCATGAGTTGTCTGCCCTTGCGGCGTTTTCTGCACCTGCACAGGGCACTGCTTTTTGCTGAAAAATGAATCGCAGATTATTGAAACTGTGGAGATGCAGACCACAGATAAGCAGGGGTCTTCTGTAATTCTTCTAATATCTGAGTGTCCCTGAATAAGGAAGAGTAGTTCAGTGACCAGATAAAAGGCAGATACAGAGTGACTGTGTAATGCTCTTCTTTGCACAAACAAGAGCTGGTGATTAAGGACTGACCTACCTATCTGAGGTAACCCATTTAAAAAATTTCCTTTCTCTCTTTGATATTCCTCCTTACAGTGCCCTCAGTCTGAGAACGTGTTTCTTTGACTACATAACATTCTATTCCCACATCCTTTTTTTTAAAGAAAAGCCCGAAGGCAGGATTTTTAAGTTAGGTTTAAGTATAGTGACAGCTGTAGCTATGCTAGCTTTTAGTGCTGTGCAAGGCAAGTTTGTGTTGTATTTTGAAACAGTGGGTTCTTTGGGTAAGTTTCTCCAGTGGAAGTTTAATCACAAGCCTCCTTCAGAAGCTGTTCCTAGATCGTGAATAGTTGTGGAGGTTTTTCCTGTTGAAGTTAATACTTTGTATTTTAATTTAATTAGTTCTCTTACAAATGTCTGTGGTAGGAGGAAGACACATGCTAATGGAATTTTCATTACAGTCAACTCTCTTCCACTTCGTGCCCCCCATATTGTGGCTTCACATCTTAGCAGTGTAATTTTTCAGCCATTAGGGAGGCCCTTTTCGCAACTGCACATGCGCGACCTGACATGCATGAATATTCAAATTAGACAGTTATGAATATTCAAACCAACCCTCATGCTGTGCCGCACCCACGCTGCAGCAGCCGCGGCGGTTCAGCTCCGGCAGAGCCGAGTGCATGCCACTCCTGCCGCAGCTCAGCTCAGCTCTGCTCAAGTGCACTGCTCCTGCGGCGGCTCGGCCGCGCGCCGCCCCCCTGCCCCACTCCATTCAAGCACAAGCCACCCCCCACTCAGAGTGAAGTGGCTGTGTGCAGTTATGAAAGATTTACACACTCTCAGGTTAGATGTGGTGTCCAAGACTTTCTCAGGGTAGATATGGTATCCAAGACTAGACAGCATGTCTACCCGGAGTATGGAGAGACCAGGTCTACCCACCCAGAGAGACACCAGGACAGTGGCATGGGCAGCTCCCTGCACCTGTGTCCCTGAACGAGGAGAAAAGGGGTTTTTCCTGGTGTAGGGTGGCTGCGGGCACTGGGAAGCCCCACCACGGACACCAACACACAGCAGGACAGTGCCAAAACAGTCCCGGAGTGCCAAGGGGCCGTGTGAGGGTGTGAGGCAAATTTGCATATTAATGGGTTGCTGTTCTATGCGGACAGACGGCTTCTCAGATAGGGGGCAAGACCCATGGTACCATGGTATAGGAGACCTGACTGTAAATGCTTTGACCATAATGCTATGAATTTGAATGCAAAAGATTATACTCCAAGTCTGTTTTTAGAATCTAAAGTTGAGAGTTCTTCTTTTCCAAGACCCTTAGTATCTCTGACTGCAAATGGTTTTGAAGTATCCATTGAACTTAAATAACATTGCATATATTTGGCTTCCAGACTGTACAGGTTTGCCTTTCCTGTGCTGGTTTCACCTTATGAAGAGACATATTTAGAATTAGATCTTAAAATTGTTGTATTTGGTTTTTTTAGTCTGACTGACAACTTTGTCCAAAGTTGTGTACACAGGGACATGGCAGTTTGTGTGGCTCTGTTAAAATAGCATTTGTTTCACTGTGTAACTAACAAATGGAAAGTGGTGTGTAGTTTAAAATATTTTATTGCTGTTTCAATGATGTTTGTCCAACCATTTGTTTTTCAGAAATCTACTGTTCTCTTCTACGGTTTTGCTTTTGCTGGAATGATAATAGCTTTTTTCCTGTTGATTCAAACATGTCCGTGGACATACTATATATACTGTCTCTTGCCAGTGCCACTATGGTATGCAGTTGTGAGAGAGTAAGTAAAGAATGCAATTTATGACTACTGCTTTACAAGGCTAGATCTGGGCTGCCTTTTTGTTGAGAGTTAAATTTTTGCCAAAAATTTGGGAGGAAACGTTAGATACAATTCTGTTAAACTTCATTAAATATTTCCTGAGACATTCCAAAGGACTCTGGTTTATATTTCAGTTGACTTACTTAGTTTCCAAACTGATACAGTTGCCAATTCTAGAAGATACCTTTTCTATTAGAAAAAAATAAATTGAGCATTTCCAAGACAATGGTTTTAGTAGTCTAGTAACTATAGTAAAATACTGCTAAAATCTTGGGCAAATACTTGTAACAGCTGAGTTCTATCGTAAAATGGGACTAGTTGTTCCTTTTCTTCAGTAATTTTGAAATAGCTTGATCCTGCAAAGTGTCAAGTGTGCTGAACACCAGCTGCTTTTGGAGAACATGTGCTAGTCATACTGAGGAATGTGCTCCCATATTGAAACAAACTTGTCTTGTGTGGATCTACTTTTACTCCAAAAGGAAAAATACTTCTTACCATCTGATTCTTATTACTTTCCTAATCTACTGGCAATTTGTAGATACCAACTCAGTATTATTCAGAGAAAATGAGACCAACTGCAGTGACATAATGAGCTGTCTCATAAAACACAGGAAAAGCTAAGAGGGAATTTTTTCCTTTCTCTAAACCTTCTGAATGTTTCATCAGTTATGACAGACATTAAGCACAACATAACCAAAAATATTCATAAACTCAGAGTCAATTTGGATAGAGAATAATCTGAAACTTGTCCAAATACTGGCAAAGATGTGCCAGAAATGGGAGGAAAAAAGCTGGAGGGTTTTATTGTTGATTTTGTATCAAGTAAAGCTGGACAGAAGGATCCTCTGGGCATCACCCACTCTGTTTCTAAACAGCAAGCAGGACCAGCAATACGTGTAACTTTCCTTGTGGTCTGATCCCTTCCTTGCCCTTAGAAGGTAAAACCCTGTGTTATTTTTGGGGGGTTTGTTGGATTTTGTTTTTAATAAATATCGTCTTGTTGCATCATTTTGAACAGAATTCCTGTTATTCAAGACCTTGCCACAAACGTCTTGTCACTTCACGTCAGTCAGTCTGTAGGATTCCTCTTGGTTTGTGTACTGGGAATTGAAATACTAGTAAGTATTTCATGCATATGCATTAACAGGGTTATCTCATTGCTAGCATTCTAGCTCTTTGAGGAATAAATGTCTTTGATTTTCAGTCTTCTGTTGTTTTTGTGGTTTTTTTAATAAGGTCTTCAGCTTTTTCTACCGATCTGCACTGACAGTTGGTCTTCTTGTCTTTGCTGGCTGGCCAGTGATCACACAGGTCTGGGTTCAAGCAAAGGTACTGTGTTGTTTTCCTGAAGCAGAGTATTTTAAATGGTGAATAGCTGGATTACATCTTAGAACATTGGAATGGATCTCTTCGGAATGCTGCTTTAGATTCTTGTTCAATTTATGCTCTCATTCCGGTCTCTGTCACGAACAGAATGTAGTAAAGCAAGGGAATTTAATATGCTCTCGATAGATCTGTAATACAACGTAAGTAATAAGGCTGCTTAAGAATTTTGGGTAGCTATGAATTAATTAGCAGTATTCTGTGGTTAATAACTAAAAAATGCTTGACTATCATCAGAAATGCACATCATTTATTCAACTGTCACAGTGATGATAGTGTTGATGTGCAATTGGTCACCATTTAAGTAATATGATCATTTATTTTTTAAAAAAGGAAGATAAATAAAAAACATTTCTCAATTCATCATTGTCTGGAATCAGCTGGCAAACATTGTTCCTCAGAGGCAGATTTCTTTACTGTTTTACCAGGGAAAAACTCCATTTTCTTAGATATGGATGTGAAGTGGCACAAGCTCTAATTTAAGAGACATTCCTTCCATTAGTTTATTCTCTTATTTATGGGATACCTAAAACTAGGGCTCTAGGATAACAAAAAAAGGAGTCAACTGCCTAAGTCGTGTTGTGCAAGAACTGTCAAGATGGAGACTTATATTTGTTTACTTAAATTTTTTTGTTGTAGTTGAGTAATCAAGTAACTAGTTGTAAAGCTGGGTACGCACAGATGTTTTGCAGCACTGAAATTTCCTTTCACGGTTGCCAGTTTGACTCGAGCTTTCAAGCTTTAAATGATGCAGCTCCCAATGTTTTTATTTAAGTAAAATACCTGGAATACAATTAAGGGTTTTTACCTCCTAGTGAATAGGTTAGAAAACTACTTGGATGATTGTGGTGGTGAAGTCAAGTGGCACACAGGTTGAAAGACTGGAAATTGTTGCCCTGTTCTCAAAGTACTCTCTCTCAATGCTGATTAGTCAGCTGCTGCAACCTTCTGAGGGCATTAGTTTTATGTCTTTCTTCCATAAGGTCACTCGTCAGATTTCTGGCCCCGGCAATGTGTGTGAATGTCGTGCTTTGAGAAAGTGCTTACAAGTGTAAACTTAACTTTAATTATCATTGTCTTTGATGGGGTTTTTGTCAGCTATGTAAATGAGATTATTTTCTGTATTAAATTCAAGTGCTGTAATACGAATGACCCCATGCTCTTTTTTTTGTTAATATTACTCTAGAGAGATCCAGGAGTTTTTGCCTGTGGGAGATGCAAGTAGTTGTTAGTAGTTTGATGAAGTGTTTCTTTATGATTAGACAATTGTTTGTCCACATGACCTCCAAAAATCCTGTTTGTTTTTCCTTTTAGACAAGAGCATTGATCTGGACTCTTCTGTGTGTGCTCCTGGCAGTATTTCCATTAATGCCTGTTGTAGGAAGAGAACCAAATGTTCCTCTGGTGTAAGAATGTCATCTTGTTCTTTAAACTATTTGTTTCCCTCTTTGGTATTCAAAAGTTAGGCAGGTTTTTGACATGTGTGAGGAATTGTATTATTAAAAGCTGTTTGAGACAGGAGTTGAAATTCAGAATTTAAACAACATGATTATAGAGACCTCTGTTATTCACTAATGGGAATGAGAAAGGACTTAATTCTTTTGCCACATCCATTTGGTCTTTGTTTTATTCTGTAATTTCTTGTCAAGGGATTTTTCACAAGAGAAAAATTTGCACATTTTACATGAAAATAAAGATCATCATTAAAGGAAGAGCTGTGCTGGGGTCCAAACATGGTAAATAGCACTGACATATATGAATAAGAACATTTGGTTCAAAGCAGTTTGTTTTTCACAGCATCTCTCTGAATTCATCCATCTAATTTTGAATAATCTGTGTTTGAATAACACTCTGTACCTAATGAGATATTCTGGGAAATAGAACAAACAGGATAGGCGGAGCTCTTTTCTTCTTCACTGTCTCCTTTGTCTTGTCTTTTTCCACTTCTGCTTCTCTGTTCTGCGTTTTCCTTTCTGGTGTTGCTTATAACTGATTTTCTACAGTTATCAATTTGCCTTTTTTTCTAGTGCGTCTTTGTCATGTGTCCCTCTCCTTTTGTGAGCTACTCTTTGATCATACAAGCATTCTCATATCTGGATGCAGTCTAGGTGGATGGCCTGAAGGGTTAGGCTTGTGCTGCCATTGTAAGTTACTGCAGAGAGACACTTGAATTGACCTTAGACTGCAATGGTTCCTGCTGTGTGGCAGAAGATACTGTGCCCCACCAGAGCCAGTGTCTGATCGTCAATGAAATACGGGATTTGAGGAGTAATACTGCAGGTAGAACTATGAGCCTAGATATTTCCAAAATCATTGACATTCTGCCTTGATTTTTTTCACTGTTTTTTAAATCCATCTGTTGAAAACCCTTCTCAGTATTTGGACGTATTAGAAATATTCAGGACAGATTTTCTTTGTCTGTACTCCAGCATCTCAGCTGCATATACACATGTATCTATTTCTCCTGGTCCAAACTGAGATTTTTGTATTTGTTAGTACATTTGAGCACAGCTTAGAAATCAAAATGGAACTATATTGCATACCTTCAGATCTTCTTCCCTGACACTTCCTTATATTCTACCTGACTCAGGCTTTCTCTTTATTCTTCTAATGAAACATTGTACCTCTGACATACTTTGTGCTTGTTTGAATCTTTTCAAGGGAGTTTTGAAGCTGAAAAAGCTTGAAGCAGCAATTAAAAAGATATGTATATGTGACACTTCTGAATGTTGAAGATATGTTGATGCTGGGAGAGAAGATACAGGGGGGAAAAAATCAGAGTGCCAGTGAGAAACAGGCACCTCTGTTCTTGAGCAGTGGCACTATCTGTTATGTCAGGGCTTCTCAGTACCTTAATAAACCTGTATGGTAGGAACGGGATGCTCCTGACTCAGCTCAGTCATAAAAAGGGAGCATATGGGAGGTGAAAGCAGGGTCAGATGATCCAGGAGGGATCTAGAGACGCTGTCTGAATATGCAGGATAGGTTTGGAAAGCCAAAGCTCTCCTGGGGTTGGATCTGGTGGTGGATGTGAAGTGCAAGAAGACACCGTACAGCAGCAAAAGACTTGATTATATTTTCTGAGATTTTATTGTTGTGTATTTTGTTTTTGCAGTATAGCAGCTGGTTTGCTGACCCTCTTGATCTCTTGCTTCTCGTTGACATCTCTTTGTAAAAACAAAAATAAGTACATAAATAATGAGGATCTGAAAGTATATTTTTATCAGGTCAGTTGCTACTTTTCAGTAATCCTGAGCGTTTTTACATGCAATTTTTTTTTTCTAGGAACACATTCCTACCAAGGCCATAATTGTTAAGCAAATTATTGTTTCTGAGAGTTTTCCCTTTGACTATTTCAAGAGGACCATGTGCACATGTATAAATACGATGCTGTGTTCCCGAAAGCCCATCCTTTATATATTTCTGTTGGTTGCTATATAGATGTACATGCCCATTTTGATGCTCTGCTAGGAGAATTTGAGAATTTATCCTGCTTTTAGCCTGTGTACATAACTTCCAGTGACCTTTGCAGTATTTACATGTGCACTCTAAGGACAGGATTGCTGGTTTGGTTCCAGTTTCTGGCTGTAGAATAACAATGTGAGACTGATTTTCTGTTGGTTAAATCTTCTTTCAGAGGAAAGATAAAATATTTTTTGATTTATAGCTTCATGAAATAAGTAGGTTTTTTTCGAAGTAGGTGCTATTTAGGTTCTAGAGAGCCTTAACATTCTAATAATACCTTACATGTCTGCTGTCTTCTTTTTTTATTTTTTCCTTTCTACTTATTACAAGATAATGGTTTAATTTCAGGACCAGCTTTATTAGTTATGTCTTTGTGTGTGCTGGAGTTCCTTATTGAGCTAAGCAATGCATTTATTATATCAGCGATTCAGGGATGGAACTCAAATTGGTTGAAAAGAGGAGGGGAAAGGGTAATGAATGCTTAAAATGCCTTTACCTGAGCGTGAATGCATGTAAAATGTGGTGGTGATTTCTCTTAACTTTTACAACTTACATGTGGAAAAGAGATGTCAGTTCCTTTCCTAAGCATTTAGAACATGTATTTCTGCTATATAGTCGGCAATGGATTTCTCACTGCAATGCCTGGAAACTTGCACTGGATGAAAGAGTGAGGGAGCAGATGGGTGTGCAGCTGGCTGACTTCAACTCAGCACACAACTGCTGCAGCATCTCATGTGGTGTAACTTTGTGGAGAAGCTCACAAATTATGATGATGAAGAAATAGATCTGTAGTAAAAAAGTAATGCCAGACTATTCTTGGACAGGCTTAAGAGAATCAGTAAATTCACTCACAGAGGCCTGAGATATTTGGAGGAAAATGTTCTGCCAGCTTATTCAGGAAGTAATGTCTTAATTTTTTTCCCAATCTTTGAGAAGATCATAAAGTTCCTCAAATTGCCCCTTAATCAGAAGATACTTGCAATAGTGACATCTAATTACTGGTCTCTATTAGACTTTGTTTCGGCATGTTAATTGTGAATGGAAAACATGGGGTTTCACCATTCACATTTTGGATAAGGAAGGGTTTGAGAGGTGAGATAACCCAGATGAGAATAGGAAAAGGACATTACAGAGATATTATACATGTTTCTAAATAAATACCTTTGTTTCAGGTTACATCGCACTTAGGTTCTTCAAAATGTACAGGAATACAAAAGGAAAATGCTTGTCACAATATTGCTATTTCTAGGCAATAGAATGCCCTCATACTCCTTTTACATTTTCCTTTGAGTTGGACTTTTCAGTGGGAGCAGGAAAGGGTAATCTTCAAAAGTGCTTGTTTGGAGCATTTTGAGCTCCTAAGTTTTCATTTACAGCTCCCAGAGTTTTAAGGGTGAGGTGAATCCCCTAGTCAGAGGCAACATACCTATTTTGCAGTGACAGTCAGTGATGAGGGCACTGACATTCATATACATAAGCACACCTCAATCGGGTTCCTGCTTGGCGTCTGACAGGGGATTTCTTAAAAGTAGGCTTTGCAGCTCCCCCATATGTGGTGTTTTAAGGCAGTCATTGAAGGTTATGCTTTCCACTGGTAATATTGTTCCTCCCTAGACAGGAAACTAAGGTTGATTATTTGATGTTTCTTCACTGTGGGGAATGAGAAGATAGATGAATTTGCTACAGATCTTTCTTCTCTGGGTGCCACTTTTCTCCAAGTGTTGACTGAAGTGGAAGATGGAGTGTCCCTTACTCCTGTGGTTCGCCTTGGGGATTTCCTTAGCCACTCTGCTAACATCTTTTATAGGTTCAGCTCTGACTAAAAGCCTTTGAATTACACTGTGGAAAGGACTAGCTGGAGATTCTAGGTGGTTGGAGTTTTAAGTCCTATTGGTCTGGCCAAACTTTTTTACTACTTTGGTCAGGGTCCCCTGACATCTTTTGGGTTTTTTAAATGTTGATGTTTTGGGGTTTTTTTAATAGTTTTTCTCTCTTTTGTTGGTGCCTGTGTGCAAGAACCTTCCTTTAAATCTTTCATTTCACATCATCTCAATTTTTTGCCTCTGTTGGTTGGGGATGAGAAGCATTTTCATATGAGAAATAAGATGGTGTTTCCTAAAAACATGGTTCGTTCTTATCTAGTTGTTTACCTGAGTTGTTCTTCACAAATTATTTTGCAATTGCATCTGAATAAAGACATCTCATCTTCCTATTTCACTTGCAGAAGGAAAGGGATTTAATATAGCCTTGACTTTTTATTGTGCTTATGAATTTTTATTCTTATCTGAAGACAACTTTGTTCTTTTTTGTCCAAGTGAGCTTCTTTTTTCATCTGGAAATTAGCCCTTGGTGAAAATATCATGCCTAGTATAGAACAAGGCTTGTTCCATTACAGTAATTGCTCTTCTTTTGGTCAAAAAGAAACCTGGGCTGGCAGATCATAGCAGGCAAAAAACCTTCCAACTTGTCCTTCACAGAAAAGATAATTCCCTCCTGTCTAGTCCACAACTCTGTTGTGTTGCTTGCTCCATGGATGGGACAGAGGGTACGCCTTAGCAAACCCCTGTATGGATCTAGGAGGCCACTTACAGGCTGCTTATTTATTCACTGGTTTTTGTGCATACACACTGTAGATTTTCAACACAGGTATTATCCTTGAAGTAACAAAAAAAGTCCTAAATGACCAAACAGCATGATCAAAAAGATTGTTCAGTAAAACTATGTAAATAAAGACATTTTTAAAGTAAAAATAGAAGCTTGGGTAACTTCATATGGTTACATTTGCATTTCTGTTAGAAAACCTTCAGTTATGTCTAGATCTAATTTTGAAGTTTTGATACATGTCACTGCTTGAGGCAGAAGATACTAATTACACCCTCACAATTTTTGAAAATTGCCAGAAGTTTCTCAGCTTCTCTCTTGACATCATTGAAGAGGGAATAACTTTTGTTTTACTGAATTTTTTTTGCTATGGCAAGGAATTTTCTTTTGCTTAATTGTCCTTCTGTCTTCTAGTGAGGTGGGTGTCAGTCTCTTCTCCCAAGTACAGTTAAACCCCATCCTTCTCAAGGAATGGGACAGGCTACGGCCCTCGCGAAACATTAAACTCTCAAAGAAGTGCAGGTCGTTAATATGCGTGCAGGCCATGCCCATTGCACTCCGGAGCGCTGCGGGAACTTTTCTGCTTCTCCCCTCGGGCTCTCTAAGCACGGGGGAGCAAAGTGAACCGTTTCTGAGCCCCCTATGACTCGGGAGACCCCCCCCTCCCAACACCGAGAATCTATGGAGCTGCCACAACCAAACCCCATGCCACTGCTCCCACCCCCTCCCCAGTCCCGGTGCTCATGCCCGCCGCGTGCTGCACACCACCAGCCCCGTGCAGCCCGCCCTACTCGCTGCCCGCCCTAATATTTTCCTAATATCCAGTATTATATCCACGCGGTGCACGGGGTCGTAATGCAGAGGTCGCAATGCAGCGGGGATTCACTGTAACAAGTGATAGGACAAGAGGAAAATCCACTTTAGTACAGTGGTGAGAGTCTCCGCCTCCCATGCGGGAGATTTCAGGTTTGACTCCCACCAGGGAGGCAGTGGTGCCGTTTAAGAGTTGGGCTCGATGATCCTTGTGGGTCCCTTCCAGCTCAGAATATTCTGTGATTCTGTGGAACGGCCTCAAGTTGCACCAGGCAAGGTTTATATTGGATATTAGGAAAAAATTGTTCCCAGAAAGAGTTGTCAGACCTTGGAACAGACTGGCTGGGGAAGTGGAGGAATTTACATGTAAAATACTCCCTGGAGGTATTTAAGAGACCTGTAGATGTGGTACTTAGGGACATGGTTTAGCAGTGAACTTGGCAGTGCTATGTTAATGGTTTAAACCTAAGCCAACCTAAACAATTCTTTTATTCTGTGATCTCTGAAAGGTCACTAAGGCTTCAGGGATGTTGGAAACGGGAGTATTCGTAATCCATCAGCAACCCATGCTTACTGTACAACTTACTTTTTTTGCTGTAGAGAGCACAAGTTTCTCCTTGCCAGCAGTTTCATAGATGATGTCCAGTTTTTGCTGTACTACTGAAAACACTGCTATTTCCATTGGTTGATAATGTAGGGTATTCCCAAGAGGCTTGAACTTCATGTTGTATCCAAGATGGTCAGTTTGTTAGTTTTCTTCTCTAAATTAGAATCATTTTTGTTGGAAAAGAGCTGTAAGATAGAGTCCAACCCTTAGCCTAACACTGCCAAGATTACCACTGACCCACGTCCCCAAGTACAACATCTACACATCTTTTAAACAGGAGAAGTAAACAGTCGGAATCCATGTCATACTGGTGGAACCAGGGAACAGGAAGGGTGTTTTAAGCCAGCCTTGTACCCAGCTGATGATACTGGTTCTCCTGCCATTCTCTCTATGGGTCTTTACCATGTTAGATGCTTAGGAGAACTCCCAGCCAGAGCTGCTGGCGGTGTTGGGACTGGAGGTATCACCCTTGGTTTCCTCTTTCTGACTGTGACCTACGGATGAGTGTATTTCGGAGACCTGCTCTTAAACTGTTCAAAATGAATCTCTGAACTTCAGAGAAGGTTGTGAAAGATGAAAGAAGACAGGTTCTTAGCTGTTTGTATCTCCAAGTTGCTTCTGCTCTGTTCCAGAGCCCTGAAGATGTTGGTGAAGGCTGAGAGCAATGTGAACATTACTTAAACTGTGAAGACAGGATTCTCAAAAATGGATTCTGAGCCCTTCCCCAAGCACTGTCATAGATGTAGCAACAGTGCATTGTGTTTACTAATGTGCCCGGGTCATCACAAGTCTTCCAAGGCACGGATATGTTATGTGAGATGACACCAAGTGAGTGCAAAGTGACTTTGCGAGTGTCTAGGGCGATAGCAGAGGGATTACCATAAGTCATGACACTAAAAGAACTTTAAAAGATGTATCAAAGGCCTAAATACAGCAAAAGCATAAAAAGTAAACATCAGAGGTCTAAAGGTTCCAATTCCTTTAGCTTTTGGGTGCCTAATACATCAATGACCTCAGTTATTGATGTCACAGAGAATTACAAGGTATATGTTCTTGTGGCTTCAAGTGAAATAGAAGCAGCAGCTACTGAGGACCTGTGACACTGGCCAAAAAGGAAGGCTGACTGCTAAGTATATCCTCTGGGCTGATACCACTAGGTATTACTGAGTCTGGCAGGGAAATATCAGCTATTCATATGGTAAAAAGTGATGGATGTGAACACTGCCTTGTTGCTGTGCACTAAAAAAGCCACAACAGCAATTACATCTTGTAATGCAGTTTTAAAGCACGTTTGCAAAGTACTGTGCATGCTTGATTTGCCTTTTAGTGGAACTGCAGAATTGTGAATAAATAGCAGTAATTGAAAAGTTGGCTCAAGCATTTTCTTGCATAATTGTCACCTTTCAAAAGTAACTGACTCATGAGGTAGTTTTCCTAAGATTTTTTGCATGTACTTACAATGACTGAATGGTGTGTCCTGAAGTAGTCAAGGAAAAAAAGCTCTCTTCAACTTCTGTGCTTCTCCAAGGCTCTGCTTGAGGTGGCTCTGGGCCTCTTTGCCCTGTACCTAATCCTGCAGCAAAGCCAGAGGTTCTGCTTGGTCTTTGTCATTGCTGTTTGAGGACAAGTGTACCTTGCAAAACGATGTGTGTGTGTGTTTTCTGTGCTTTGTGTGAGTGTTTAAATAGTTATTCTTGACAAAGAGCATATCATGTCAAATCAGTGATCCAGGGCAATCTTTATACTATTTTAAAATATCACAAATAAATAAGAAGAAAAATACTAATAAAAAATAAACTATAAGTAACTTTTAAAAAATAGTAATTGTAAGTTATAAGAAATTCTTGACACTAGATATTAGGCTTCCCGTTCTTATGGTGATTCAGAAAAGGCGTTAATGCAACTATAAAGTATATTTATGTATTTCATATGGGATGGCAGAGATCCATACAGTAATTTTGTGTTTCATTGTCCAATTTCTTATTTCTAGATGTTGAGTATTGCACTTTCGACCTATGTTGTGAGCAATACCCATGACAGTCTTAAGAACAAACAGGGATTGCCTGTATTGAATCAAATTATTAGCTGGATGACTCTAGGTAAGAAAATTTTACCTCTCAAACTTTTATGACAGTTTATGGAGTTGAGGGTTGGGTGCAGAATGATGGCGCTTTTTCATGACCGTGTTACGTTCCTTTATTTGACTCCTAATAGTTCTTCTATGTGTTTGCTTTCCTAAGTGAGGTTTTTTGAGGAATGTATTAATTACTCCTTTGTATATTTGCGATAAAATGCAAATACCTTTTATTTACAAGTAGCTTTGTCTTTTATTTTGAGTATTCTGAATACCTTGAAGACCCTTTTCAGGGATACAGTGGTATGAATTCCCTTTTTGTTTCACTTGGAGGCAGGTAAGGGTGGTCTGAGATGTTCTGCAAGCAGTCCAGTTAAGCGTAAAGGAATGAGGAAAGATTATTGGTGTATTTCAGTACAAACCTGAAGTTGCAGCTTATAGCAGAGACCCTTGGGGTATGGAAGTGGGTTTGAGAGCTGTCTTGAAAAATGCCTGTGAAATAATTATGCTACTGTGTGATTGATATCTGTTAGAACCTAGTTATTAAAGAAAAAAACAACTTACAAGTCTATTGATTTATCACCACTCCAATAAACATCTTACTATGATTAAACAGAGCAAATGTAATTGTCACTGGGGTTGTGGAAATTAGTAAAGCAATACCTTTCATATTTCGGCTATAAAATAATTTCTGTAGAGCCGCATTGGAAAATGTTAAGCGTAGTTTATCCCTGAGTGATCTGAAATGTGAGATTTGTTTTAGAGCTAAACATATCACATGCAAAATTTGATAGCACCTTTTTTCTAGAAGTCAAGATCAGTAACTTAAACATAGCTTAATTAAAGAATTATGACCCATCTAGTCATTATCCCATTAGACCCATTATCTAGTTGCTAAATGTCTTGTACATTCCTGTACTGGTGACATTGTTTTCAATTAACCTGATCTTGTCAGTTTTAGCAATCCTGCTTTTGTTTGAGCCAATGGATTCAAGATTAATTCCAGTGATTGTAATCAGTGTGTGTATGAGTAATGCTTCCTTAGTAATGTAGTTTCCTTTGGAGTATCTTCCTTCCCATCATGCTTTCCTAACTCTTTGTGGCTTGATAAGCTAAATGGAGATTTCTGTGTGGATGAGTTTCTTGCAGTTGTAAAGTCAATGAAATCAGTGAAGTCCTGCTTGGCTTAGTAGAGCAGGAATTGAGTGTAAAGGTTGTATTTCTTTTTGTATAAGGATGAAGGAGAAATATCTTTAATGTAAGACGTGATTTGGGCAGTCAGAGAGGCTTAGAGTTATGAGGAAAAAGTATATTCTCTTTGCTGTGGATAATGATGAAAATAAAGCTAACAGTGAAGCAAACTGTAGGTACTAAAAAGTCTATTTGCTGCCACAGTAGTACTGAATATTTCATCAAAGTCTTTTGAACTGGAAGTAATCTTTCTAAGTGAATATGATATACAAGGTAGGAGCTCTGTGTACTTGCTAAAATTGCACTCTATAAGTAAACACAGAGGTGAGCAGGTAAAACACTAAGGCATGCCACATGTCCTCCATATACCTCTTGGAGAGAAGTGCCATGTCATTACCATAATGACTACTAGCACCTGCCTTGTGCCTAGTGTGTACCGTGGATAGCTAAGGTATCAAAATCTACTGCAGCCTTTCCAAGGTTGATGGTATTACAGGTAATCAAACCTGTAATCTTCATCTTTTTGCTTACTTGTGGAAGAATAGCACTTTTACTTACTGGACTCTTACTTAAGTTACTGAACTTACTGAACATTTTGCATCTGTGTATTTATGGAACCAGAAACACAGTTATCAGTATTTATTCATAATAATATAGATATTATTATCGTGTCAGTGTGACAATAAGATTTCTGGAGTTTTCTGGGAAATTTTTGCCCCCTTCCCAGGTATTCACCTTGATTAATATGAACCCTATCTTGTTTATATTTTAACTTAGACCTAAAATTTGTTTAAGAAAGACTAGTATGGGAAGAACCGGCAAATGAATTCATGATGGGCAGGTTCCTGCAGGCCGGTGTCCAACTGGCTTTAGCTGTTACACCATATGGTTCATACGGTGTATGTTAACCACAAACATAGAGGTAAAACCAAGAGGTATGAAGTTAATCCAGCTGCTACCCAGGTTTTTCAAAACCTGTCTTTATATTAGCAGATATTTCTAAATTTATATTATGTCTTAAAATTTTCATCAGTGGAAATCTATCATAGCACCTTGCCACATTTTGAGGAATTTGGTTTCACAACTGTGTACAGGGGGACATTTACAGAGGTTTGCATAGGTCAGCCAGAAACCTGCAGATCTTTTTATGGTTGATATCTGATGTGTCACGGGCTAATTATCACCTATCAAGCCACTCTTCTCATCTGTGATTGCACTCGAAGAGTGATGCACATCTGATATGTTGAGTGTCATTCACAGAGGCCAGTCACTGTGATGAATTTACTTAGAGCTCTTCTAATTTGCAGTGAGGTCTCTGGACTTTGTCCTGGAGTTAAGCCTTCTGAAGCACCCTTGAAATCACTTACTCTGTAATTGTAGCAGTGACCGGGGCTGAAAATCAGGAAATAAAACATACTGACCTCCAGCATTTAGTAACTGCCTCATCTCTCTTTCATTGATATGTTTACTGTAAATACTAGTGTATACTATGATGATAATCACAAGTGAGCACTTTCCTTATATTAATAGTTTTATTTCTGTCCCTAGAGTGGTTATTAATTATGACTTACTGTTGATGCAGTTTTTGATTCAGTAATATGACGGTACTATACTGCAGTGAAGCATCACATGAATGTTATTTGTCAGTATACTTCTTTATAAACATCCAGATCTCATATTAAAAAGAAATCAGGTTTAAGGATTAAATCACAGCAATACTTTTCCTTCTCCCTTTCCTTGCTTCAAGCAGTGGCTGCTTTTCCTCTGTTTTTCTTCCTCTTTACTGGCTTTTGCAGTATCCCATTTCCTCTCTTCCCAGTTATGCTCACCTGCTGCAAACTGTTGGTCCCTGTCCTCACCTACAAAAGTTTCTCGGCTAGAGGAGTCTCTTTAGGGGCAGCACAGGCTCTGCTAACAAGGGTTGGCTGGACAGTCAAGCCGTGGACTCCACTAAGGAGCATCACACAACTCTTAAGACCCCAACATAGGCATTACAAGTGGAAGGCAGGAGGCATGAATCATGACTGATAGGTCATGTGTAGGTCTTTAAATATGTACTCCTGTTTTAAAACTTTCAAGTAGAGAAGCTAATAAGTTGGTGGTTTCTGTAGCTTTATTACCAGTATTTTCAGTTGCCCCTCAAATTGTGGCAGGTTTCCTAATCTAATTACAAAGGATAGGAGACCAGATGGGAGGGGGCTCTGAGCAACCCACTCTATTGGAAGGTGTCCCAGCCTATGGGAATTTGGAACTAGATGATTTTTAAGGTTCCTTCCAACCCAAACCATTCTGTGATTCTCATCCAATGGAGCAGTGGCTCTGTCACTGCAGCCTTTGCGCTGCCAGAGTTCCTCAGGTCCATGGTAAGTGGTTCTCAAACTAATATTAAACTGTCAAGTCTGACTGTTTTTTAGGGTAGTGGTTCTTCATCATCTTAAGGACCTACCAACATCAGTTCATGAGAAATGATAAAGGCTATGATTTGGAAAGACAGGGAATTAAAATGATTGCTAACGAAAATTATTTTTTATAAATGTGAAGCATTCCAAACATTGGATTTTCTTTTGCTAAAGTAACTTCTGAAAATAGAGGATCATACATGACCTGTATGGAATTTCTGTACATAAAATGTCAAGATTTGAAGAATGTTGTCTTGTTACCAAGGATGAAATGTTTTGCATGTTGTGGCTGACAGATCTCTTCTTATTATTGCAGTTTCTTCACCAGTGTTGCTGTTACTGAGCCCCACGTTTCTCTTTCAACGACTGTTCAGCATATTGCTCTCCCTGATGTCTACCTACCTGCTCCTCAGCACAGGGTACTTCATTCTTACTCTATTTGGGTTGGGTTTACACATGAAAATCCGGGGCTGTGTGTGAAACTGCTTCATCTCATGCACATTTCTGGTAAAGATGTAATGTTTCCTTCCAGCTGTAGTCTCACCATTTGTATCTCCTTTTTTAGTTTACTAAATAAAATTTCAGGAGAACTTCCATATTCCTGCTTGTATTATAAACAGTAGTTTGTTGACATTCCTTTCAACTAGACAAGCAGTGGCTGGAAGGGAATGTATTCAAACAATCTTGCACCAAAATAAGAAAGTCTGTTTTAGTTTATGTCTTTTGTTGTTTTGATGTGTGCTTTTCTGCTAGCAAACAAAAGGAAATAGCTTCCCTCCTGGCTGCACAGCGCTGGTGTCTAGTGATGGTTTAAATGGTGTGGGAAAGGAAACAAGTAGTCCCAAAATGAGGAAAAATTTTATCCCGGGATATTTTTGTGGAAGGTGTGGGTTTTTTTCAAAGGGATCCTTGTTCCCATAAAGACTTCCTTTTCAGATAAAAGTCAACTCCTCTGATGTTTTAAATGAAGAAAATACCACGTCATCCCACCCTTTCTCTTTTTTCAGACTCGTTAGCTCTTAAGAGCATAATTAATGGGGAGTATAGGAACCTTTCTTTCCGCCTCTCCTCCCACTTATCCTCTGGATTTAATTACATTGGAAAATTAAGTGTAATTAAATATCTTACAGCAGACATTTTACAATAGCTGCCTCCTGTGGATACTCTCATTTTAGTTGAAGCATCTCTTTTTTTTTTTTTTTCTTTCTTTCTTTCTGCCTCCCCTTCCTCTCACTTCCCCATTAGGATTTTGATCCCAATGTGAAATCTGACTGCACACACATCTCCTCTTTGTATTTTGGCTCTGCACCAGATCACTTGAATGCTGACAGGTGTCTGCTGCCCTCCTACAATGTCCAAATAGACAACAAAATTTTGGAACAATTCTTAAAAAAGAAAACAAAATCCAAGGCACTTGATGCCAAAAACAATCCAGTGTTTCTCTCCTCAAGGTGCTCTTATACCATTTACTGATAACCCAGCGCATTGTCCAGGTAGTTACAGCACCTCTCTAGGTGCAGTTAAGTGGAAGTACTGAAGCAGCTGAAGACCATGGTTACATACAACCAGTTGTCACTGACTCAGTTGCAGGCATTTAATTTGTAGGAGAGTGTAGGCCATTATGAGGATTGTAGGGACTTCCATTACTGACAGCCCAGCTGTTGCTGTCTTCATGTTTAACTGCTTGTTAATTCTGAAAATTAAAACAGAAATGTGTATTCAATTTTTTTTATTCCAATTTGAAACTGCTTTGTACCTACACTAGTGGGAAGCCCAACAGAAACAGTTCTGAGATAAACTGCAGAGATTTTCTTATTTTTGGAAAAAACAGGGCATGTGTAAGGAGGAAAAAAAAAAAAAGGAAAGCATTTACAATTTTCTCAGTATTAGTATCTCAGTCAGTGTCAGCATGTATTACAATTTTATCCTGAAAGGGTAGTGTTAATTTCTCACATAAGTGAGAAACTCTGCTATTCGAGTGCTGTAGGAGCCAGAAGTACTCTTAAGAGATAGAGGTGGAGCTAGAACAGCTTAGCAGCCATGGTTAGAGTGTGACTTGGTGCTGCTGTTGTGAAGGATTGGTATATAGTGGTACAGTGTTCCTGCTTCTTTTTAACTTTATTCCAGTTTTGTTAGAATAAAAAAAGGCCCATCCAACTTCGTGGCAGCCATCAAATAAGAAAATAGATGCAAAACATGACAAAGCTGAAGCAACCTCTGTTTCTCATACTTTTACCATTTAATTATTGTATGGATTTAAAATGCACCCTACTGTGGGTACTCAGAAATGGGGAGAGAAGGGAAAGAATACAATTAGGTCTTGGTATATACTTTGTGTGAAGAAAGAAAAAGAAAGAAAATATGTGAACTTTTGATGTTTAATTAGTGATTACATTTACTATGATTATTATGTTGCTCTTCAGATATGAAGCTCTCTTTCCCCTGGTGCTGTTTGGTTTGATGTTTGTATGGATAAATATGGAGCAAGAAGCACTGCAGCACTATGGTCTTTCACTCAAACCAAAGGTAACAGCTCTTGATAGATATTCAGGTTCATTAACAGCTTTAGCTTTTTTTTTTCTCCTTTGAGGATGTAATAAATATTCTGAGTGGTTTTCAGAGAGAAACACTTTGCATTTCTGTAAGTTTGGGAAGTCATTATCAGCTTATGAACTAGGAATGTGACCTTGTAAGAAGATTTTCAGTTTATGTTACTGAAGATATTGCACATCAGGGCCATTTCTAGGAATGCAGAAGGACAGTTTGACTTAGCAAGACATAATGGTATGTTTTGTAGACTACAAAGCTCTGTTTGCCAAGTGTACTGCTAATCCAGCTGAAAAGAAATAACTTGATTTCTGAAAACACAGATAGGAAATATTAGAGGTCTTGGTTTGACTTTGTCCTACTTTTGTTCAAAAATTGAGATTTGTTTCTATTTAGACAGACAAGGAGCTGGAGGCTAGCTTAGAACTAGCACCTTATCAGATTTCTGTGGAGAGGGAATTTTGTAATCAAAGTAACTTTTCTCACCTTAAAATTTAGTATATTTTCAATAATTTGCAAAGCCCATGCTGCTTATGCTGCAACCTAGCTCTTAGGTTAGGTTGAGGGTTTAACCAACTGTGGCTATGCCAGTTCTTTTGGTTAGACACAGAGTGCTGTTTGCAGTTGTTTGGGTCCTTGGAGCCAGGTGGGTGAACTTGACACATACTGTGTCAAGAAGGACAGTTTCGAAACTTGAGTGAGAGAGCAGGCTTTACCAATTCAAAGTGAGTATCAGAAATAAAAACAGAAATTTATTTATGCTGTGTTTAGTTAATTTGTGTGAGCGTATTTTGTAGCATCTTAAGAGACAAAGGTGGAATCTGAATGTACAAGTGTACACTTAGCATGATGCCATAATTGCAACCAAAAATGCCTGGTATCTGTAGGATGTACTTTCTCTTCCACTCTAGAACCTACTCTATCTTTTGAATCTTGTAACAAGGCATCTCTGATGCTTGACTCTCTGGTGGTGTGGTGTTCTCTTTGTTGTGAAATAAAATTCTAAGTAAAGCAGCATTAAAAAGTGATCAATTAATCAAATGCAAATGAAAAGAGCATCAGTATGCTGTAGTTAAGTTTTATGTTGTCACTCCCTATATGTCAATGTTCACTTCAAACTTTTACTTTCAAGTGAAAGAAAGAATAATGCTTACCCCGCTTCACATTTTTAGGTTAAAAAAATCATCCCTGGAATGCTTGTTAATATATGCTACAAAGTAAATCTTGTATTAGAGAATCTGGCTCAGTTCTCTGATGATGTGAGATTATTTTTAATTAAAATGTTGTCAGTGTTGGATGCTTATTACTTGAATTTTTTCTTTTTCCTAGTGAAAAGGAGTTCATTGACCTCTTAAATTTCTAGGACCATAATTTCTCTTGAGGTCAAGTGATATTGTGCTGAGAACCAAGTAAAAGAGACGGAGAATATTTTAATATTTTCATTCACAGAATAAGTCAAATGAGGATAATTGCAGTCTTTTATTTCTGTGGGACTTTATACACATGCTCATGTGAGCATTGGAAGTTCGTGTAGGAGGAATATTTATGATGATAAGCCTAAGGCATAGAAGTTCATTTTTAGTGTAGATAACAGTGGAAGCTCTGCTGTTCATTTGATCATCTCACTTGTACAGTCTTTCTGGCAGATTCATTAATTGATTAAAGTATAATGAAAAAATGGGAAAGGTTTGCAGTCCTCATTATAATACTCTAATAACAGATGATAGGGAAGTAGTTTTCCTTCTCATTCATTTCAGTAAAAATATGGTGACTCTCTCAAAGTCCATCAGTTGATATTCAGTATTGAATTCTTCTATTCTCTTTCCAGCTTGCTGTTTTCAACTTTGCCTATGCTATGGATATAACTCAGTTTCGACAGCTCCACCTAGATGATGTCCGGAGGTCCTTTTTTTTTGTATCCTTTTGATGATTGCTGAATTCCAGGGAGAAAAAGGGTTTGTTTCAAAAAGACCGGCAATCAAAATTTGTAGCCTGGTAGTCACTGGAAACAGAAGCTGGTGATGATTTGACTCATGTTACTTAAAAAGCAATGACCTTGTACATTAAGCTTTTTTATCAAGCAGTTGAAATTGCAGTGTTTTGGAATCTGGCTCCTTGCCCACTTATGATCATTAGAGTTGAGGTAAACTTTTTTCTGAGGGGTTCTATTTTCAGTTTGGTTTTGCTTTATTACATTTTGGCTGGAGGCAACTCATTCACCTTCATGAATCAGTTGAAAAAGGTGATATTAAAGTTATTCTCAATTTTAAAGTATGGCATTTTGTTAGGAAACGAACACAGTCAACCCCCGTTTTCCATGGGTGAATGAGTCCGGCCAGGCTACGCGAACCCAGCGAATTGTAGAGAGTGAATTCATGAATATGCGCCAAAGCCCCACCCATAGGCAGGCCCTCTCCACTAATGAGATCTCAAGGGCAGTCCTGGAAGCACTGTGCACCCTGTTGCACCTCAGGAAAGTGAAGCAAATGTCTTTTGCCTGTTCCTGGCAGGGGAGTACCAGGGAATCAGGGAGTGGTCTCCCTGCTGCCGCACTGCCCCCACAGCAAATCCTGGGCTTCTGCTGCTGCAGTGGTGGTGGTAGGCTTCTAACCAACCATGGGGCTCTGCTGAAACTCCGTGCAATGGCGACAGGCTGAGGACCCACCATGGGGCTGTGCATCCCTCCGGGCAGAATGCAGGGAGCTCATAGACTATTTTCGCATTGTATTTGCAGATTTGCTCATGCCAATATGGAGCCTGATGAAGGAATGGGCAAAAAAGGCAAATAGTGTTTGAACCTGAGGGGTGCGGGTTGCAGGGCACTTGAGGCTCAGGCCTTGAGAGGGAAATCTGGCTGTCCATTCCCCACCCCCCCGCAAGTGACGGAAGCTTGAGCTGTGGGCTATGCTGGGTGGGAGAGCTGTCCTACACCAGGAGCTCAGATGTGCTATAATGGAGGAGGAATCATCCTGCGCCGAGAGCTCAGCTGGGCTACACATGTGGGGGTAGGCGTCCTGTGCCGAAAGCTCAGCTGGGCTACACCTTGCCAGCATTGGCCCCGTCACTCCCAGGATGGTGCAGGCGTGAGCGGCAGCTGCCGTAGCCATGCCAGGGCTTGCGTTATGTAGGGTAACCGCCAGTTAGGCAGTTGGGTTACTGCCAGTTAGGTAGTGTTACCGAGCCAGTGCCAGTGCTGCCGGCAGACACAGCTGGCAGCTGTGTTGCCTCGGCAACAGGACCAGGCTGTTCTGTTGCCAGGGAAGGCAAGCACTTACTTGTAACAGTGCCTACAAATAACTTTTCCGCTCCCCTTAGTTTAACTGTGTGGTGTGTGCCAGCATCCCCCAACTTGTGTGTGCCTTCCCACAGGGCATTCCAGCTGTCTCTCAACAGGTCTCATAGCCTGTAACAGTCCATGGCTGGAAGTTTTGATCCCTGCCCCCCTGCTGGAGAAGAGACTGCCATCTATCACACACAGCTCTTTCACTGGAGTGCTGGCACAGTCCTGCTGCCCAGGAAACAGCAGGGAACAAAGGGAGCATGGGCCCCTGCTGCCAGCTCTCCCAAGCCCCAGCGACCCAGCCCCGCCTGGCTCTGCCCTCACCATGGCCCTGGGGTGGTCACTCGACAGTGGGGCAAATGCAGTGGGCCACACCAGTGGCTGGGGAGTATCCCCTCAGCTCCGGTTCAGCGTCCTCTGATGGTGAAAGTACAAAAAAGAGGAAACAACAACTTTCCCCCCATTTTTTTCGCCTAGTAAGTGTTATTTTCAGGATCCTCAGGTGGGCACAGACAGAACAGAGGCCCTCGTTTTTTCCTTTTCTTTTTGTTAACTACTTATATGTTCACCCTTTAAGTATCATTCCCTTGAGAAATAATCCGGAAAAACTCTTTTTCAGTGTATTGTCTGGGGAAAATAAGGGAGAATTCACTCCTAGGGCTGTGTGGGGGCTCCTGGCTCTGCAACAGCTCAACCACCACACCCGACCCAACCTCGCTCTGTGTAGCGATGGTGGCTCTGGGAGCTCCGGGACACACCACACAGCTGGTGCTTTGTCCGGTCTGATCGCGGCTCACGGCTCCCTTCCCTTGCCACATCTGATGGCTCCCAGTCCCAGTGGGCTGACAGAGTTGCCCCAGCTTGGGCTGCCACCGCTGGCAGGCAGATGTGCTCCTGGGGAGCACAAGAGCTTTTGGCTCTTAGCTCCTGCTGTCCGCTGCTGCTGTTCACCATGGCCAACTGGCAGGCTTGTCTCCAGCCACCGCCTCAGTGTGGACTGTCCACATGGATCAGGGGGCGGGGCACTCCCTTTCTGCCCCTCCATCCCCACTGCACAGGCAGGAGGAGTGTGGTGTTACACAATCCCCTTCATTTTTCTTTCACTTCGCTGCACCACCACTCAGTGGTGGTGAGTGAGTGCGGCACCAGTCTCCACCCTGTGTGGGGGGACAACACGGCGGGTGGTACTCGCCTGCTCCCCCACCAACTGTGGCACTGGCATGGCACAC
Source organism: Pitta sordida (assembly GCA_013390025.1). Lineage (NCBI taxonomy): Eukaryota > Metazoa > Chordata > Aves > Passeriformes > Pittidae > Pitta > Pitta sordida. The sequence continues at coordinate 130,258 of WEKX01026508.1, read as the reverse complement.
TGGCTGTGCAGCCCCAGAGGGGGGACACCGCTGGTCCCCATGCCTCAACTGACAGGGCCGGGTCTCTCCAAGGGGAAAGGGGGCTGAATCCTTGCCAGGGCATAGAGCAATGGAGTGCCAGGCGGGGAGTGGCCCTGCCTCTGGCCCCAGCTGCTTCTGTGGTGGCAGAGTGAGGGAGCTCCCCCCGGGGTGCCAGCCCCTCCTCCTCCCCAGGAGCCATGCTTGCCTGCTGATACACAGCCCCAGCTGCTGCTGCATTCCCTGGGAAGCAGTCTTTCCAGGCACTGCCACACCCCCCACATTTAAACTCAAGGTGTTTTAAAGCTGCTGATGCCACCACCCCCCTGTGCCCAGAAGCACCAGTGCAGCCTCACTGCCTCTGTGCCACCTACCCAGGACTGCTTGCGGCTTGGGCAGCCTGGGAGCGATCCCGGCTCCACGGTGATGGCGGTGATCCCGCTTCCCCTTAAACAGTGGGAACGGACAGTGTTTGGGCACTGCAGGGGGCGAGGGCAGGTGACGGACTTATTTACATGTTTATGTGCTCATTTACATACTCATGAACTAGCTTGAGTTTGCGGGGTTTTCTGCGCAGGGTCTCTAGTGCAGGTGGGTTATTACAGCTGGGGGGAGAGAGTTATCTCCTGCAAAAACAGACCTTATAGTTTGTCAAATAACAAAATCTGAGTGGGAGTATCACAGTCGCAGAGATGATGCTGTTGGAATTTGGAACTCTGCTGTTGGACACTGGGAACCTGCAGCGAAGGAAGCATAACAGAAACCACTTTAAGAAGGCAGTTTAGTGCTAAGAACAAAGGCAAAACAATTTGCTAGGTGTTGCATATTTGTGTTTGCTTGAGAGTATACCTGAAAATCACTGAGACACCTTCCAGTAAGTTTATCAATTTCATTTGCTATTTTAACAAAAAATAAGCTTTCAGTAAAGCTATTGCTATCTGTCAGATGCTAAAAATCAGCCAAAACAAAACCCAAGCATTCCAATTAGATTTTTTTAAGCTACAGCATAGTGCTACAGCATAGTACTACAGTCAACCCTCTTCCACTTCACGCCCCCCATTTGTGGCTTCACATCTTAGCAGTGGAGGGCTCTTCAGAGGGACTTTGACAGGCTAGAGAAATGGGCAGATTCCAATAATATGAGATTTAACAAGTCTAAGTGCCGGGTTCTTCACTTTGGACATAACAACCCCATGCATTGCCATCAGCTTGGGGAGGAGTGGCTGGAGAGTGTTGAAATGGAGAGGGATTTAGGAGTAATGATTGACAAGAAACTCAATATGAGCCAGGAGTGTGCCCAGGGGGCTAAGAGGGCCAATGGCATCCTGGCCTGTATTAGGAACAGTGTGGTCAGTTGGACTAGGGAAGTTATCCTCCCCCTGTACTCGGCGCTGGTTAGACCACATCTTGAGTAGTGTCCAGCTCTGGTCTCCCCAGTTTAAGAAGGATGTTGAGCTGCTTGAGATGGTCCAGAGAATTGCGACAAGGATGGTGAAAGGACTGGAGGACAAGCCCTCTGGGGAGCGACTACGGGAACTGGGGTTGTTCAGCCTGGAGAAGAGGAGACTCAGAGGTGACCTGATTGCAGTTTACAACTACCTGACGGGAGGTTGCAGTCGGATGGGTGTGAATCTCTTCTCTCAGGCTGACGACACCAGAACAAGAGGACGTGGCCTCAAACTATGCCAGGGGAGGTTTAGGCTGGATGTTAGGAAGAGGTTTTTCACAGAGTGAATGGTCTGCCCACGGAGGTGGTGGAGTTGCCATCCCTGGAGGTGTTTAAGAGAACACTCGATGAGGAGCTCAGTGACATGGTCTAATTGGTGGGAGGCTTGGATGGATGGAGCGTGGTGCCCGTGGTTCCACGCTTGTGGGTCTGGGATTTGGACTAGATGATCCTGTGGGTCCCTTCCAACTCAGAATAACCTATGAAACCTGTGATTTTCAGGGATTAAGGAGGCCCATTTTGCGACTGCGCATGTGTGCCCTGACACGCATGAATATTCAAATTAGGCAGTAATTAATATTCAAATCAACCCCCATGCCGTGCCACACTGGCCTCGAGGCAGCCGTGGTGGTTGGGCTCGGGCAGAGGCGCCCACCACTCCCTCTTGAGTGCGAGCCTACCACCTGCTCCATGCGAGCTGCCCCCTACTCCGAGCGAAGCGACTGCGTGCAGTTATGAAAGATTTACACACTCTCAGATTAGATGTGGTGTCTGAGACTTTCTCGGGGTAGATGTGTTGTCTGAGACCAGAGTATGGAGAGACCAGGTCTACCTACCTGGAGAGACACCAGGACAGTGGCATGGGCAGCTCCCCTGCACCATGTCCCCGGCCAAGTGGAAAAGGGATTTTTCCCGGTGTGGGGTGGCCATGGGCACTGGGTAGTGCTGACAAAAATACTGACACACAGCAGAGCACTGCCAAAACAGCGCCAGAGTGCCGGGAGGTGGTGTGAGGGTGTGGGGCAAATTTGCATATTAATGAGCTGCCATTCTACGTGGATGGAGGGCTTTGCAGATAGGGGGCAAGACTTGCGGTACCGTGCTATAGGAGACCCAGCTGTACTTTAGCGCTTGAACGTAGCTGCGCTGGTTTTGCCTGGGGTAAAGTTAATTTTTTTCATAGTAGCTAGTGTGAGGCTATGTTTTGGATTTGTGCTGAGAATGGGGTTGATAATAGAGTGCTTGCACAAACTCAAGGCCTTTTCTGCTCCTCACACCATCCCACCAGTGTGCACTACTTTAAAACACTTGAATATATTGTGCTCAGCTCAAAAGTAAAGAATGTGCAGATCTCCTTTGCAGAGACCAGGTATGATACACACCTACTCAGAGGTGCTGTGATTTTTTAAATTTAGATGCTGATGGAATGTTTGGAAATCATAGTACTGGAGGAGAAACCTTTTCGGCTGGAGTAGTCATACTGCAACTCTGCAAACTGTGTTTTAAGATTGTCTCAAGGTTCCTATATAGAGCCCTATAGTCAGCATATGCTGAGAGTCAGCATGTGGCTGGTCTAGGTGAAGAAGATTCAGATTGTTCATTCTTAGCATTTTGATTAGACCTATGTGCTACTAGTATTTTTTTGTTTGTTTTATTGCAGACCTGTTGTTCTTATAAATCTTAGTTGGCAGAACTGCTCTATTCTGTTAGACTGCTGTGTTACTAAACTTGAAATTATGTGGTGCTCTGGGGAAGCATAATTTCTTCAGTCACGCTGACCTAATCCTTCCAAAATATTGCATGCAGAATCCCAACGATTCTAGTGAACACTTGGTAGGAAATTCTTTATGGAGAGATTTAAATGATCCAGTGCAGGAGCTATAACATGAGCGAAAGGACCAGGGGGAGCTGTGGCAACAGCAGCCATTCTCACTGCCTAACCCTCTGCCTTGTGCAATAAAGCAGTTAAAAAACATTCTTCATCTGAAGCTGTGTGAGCTATAATGGACTCTAATGACCTCAGGAGGTAGAAAAATATCTTTTATGGGCTCATATAGCAGTAAGTGTTGTATCTAGATGAAAAAACTTCCAGCTATATAGATACTGCCAGAGTCATCCTCTCTCCCTCAAGTAAGGAAAAAAACGGGTGTCCGTGTTGCAATGGGTAGACTCAGCATAACCTTTGGAGAAGAAATCTATGAGAAGGATAGCATAGGAACCTTTAGTCTTGTTTAAGAGCCAACTGGCTCTTCCATGGTCAGTTCCTCAATAAAACCATCTCTTTCAGTGTGCAGAACTCATGCATATGTCATTACTTCCTGCAAAAGTGTGTGTATTTGAATGCATAGTTGGGTTTGTGGTCCAGGGATGTTCATATCATGCCAGGTAGGGGCAAAAAAAGCCAGCTGCAGCTTTCTTACAGCAAGGGCCCTCAAGACAGGCTCTAAAACCTTACTCAGGCAGTCCCTGTCTTTTAAAATTGGCATAGTCATTTGCGAAATCTAGGGTAAAGCTAGGCAATACTTGGGATTTCTTAATGCAGTGTAAAGCTGTCACGGTGGGTCAGCTTCTTGTAATTTCATGATAGATTTTGAAAGTAAACTGGAATGAAGGAGGGAGGATGCTGGTTTTATTTTATTGCGACCATTTCTGTGTTGTATTTTCCTTAAGTACATTTAGGTTTTCTTCATAGTGACAGCCTTTTTTGGCACTGGAAACATAGCTTCTATTAACAGGTAAATTTTATACCATGACTTGGGACACAGGGTATGAAAAATTCTTCCTGCAGTTGATGTACTAAATATAAATTTAGTTAGCAAAATCAGATCAGCAGAATTAAAGCACTAGTCAGTGGAATGGTGATAATTTATTTTGTTTCTCCTCTCTGTGGCATGTTCTCTAAGACCTTGAGCTTGTTGGTTACAGGGTTGTCTCAATTCCATTAGAATTTATTGACAGGATCAACAGAGAGAGCATAGTTGTTCACCAACAGCATGGCACCTCGAAAAACACAAGCAGAGAAAAATTGTAGACAAAGAAAAGTGAGGTTGACAGTCCCTGCTTATTTAACATTTCAGCAAAAGAAGAGAAAGTTGGAAGCCTTGTTTAAAAATGTATATACATCTAGTGTGTTACAGCATAACTAAATGCTCTGTTTTTTTAATGGAAAATGCCATTTAAAAGATATGTAATGTCTTTTCATGTTTCTCTAGTTTTGATCCTGCTTCTGTGTATTGTTTCTTGACTGTATTCAGTCCGTTCATGATGGGAGGCTTGCTTTTACTGAAGGTTAGTAATCTTACCTTGGTGAAATTCTCTTAAAGAACTGTTGAATAAATAATGTATAATGTACATCGCTTTGCAATTTACAAAAACATATCTGTATATGTATTTGAGCTTCATTAGCATTCTTAATGACATGTGAAGCTTTCAAGCCTTTGTAGTGTTGCTAGAGACAGATCATTCTATTTCCCAGAAGACAGAGGGTAAAGTGTGTAGAAGTGTATTTTAACAGCATTATGCCAGTTTATTGTATTAAAATGAAGATTTTAAATGTTGAAAGGACTTAATTAATTTTAAGAATTATATATTTTCTTTTAGTATAATATCTACAGAAATGCTGTTGAGATACATATATATATACAGTGATCCCCTGTTACTCGCGGGCTGTTGGGTCTGGTCCTCCTCATGCGATTCGTGGAGTCCGCGAAGATAGCAAACTCACTACGTAGTCAAGTGCGCCATGCCTGTAGCCACACCCCCTCCCCTAATAAGGTCTGGAGGACGGTCCTGAGAGCGGGGCTTGTTTCAGATGTCTGGCTGTGCTCCGTCGGGGCAGGGGGCAAGCACTGGGGGCAGTGCTGTGCACCACACGAGCGGGAGGGAGGGCCGGGGCCAGCACCACACAAGCAGTGGGGCCAGGGCCGAGCAGACTGGCGTCGCGGTAGGTTCTGCGCATGCCCCAGGTCCTGCAACTTGCTGGAAAATCAACAGCGAGTACATGGATCCCACGAATTACGGATTGCAACTCTGCGGAGGATCACTGTATATACACACAATGAGCTCTGTCTATATTTCATTAAGTACAGGCTTCAAATGTTCTACTGATTAGGTTGTCATTTTACAATGGATATTAATTTTTATATTTTTAAATAGTCTGTCAAAGATTTGATTGCATTTTTTGTTTGCAGACAAGGTGTGGGAACTCTTTTCTAGTATCCGAGTAAAGGATCTGCAAGAGGCGTGCAGGGAAGCACTGCGTTTTTGGATTACAGTTGGCCCTCTTGCGCTTCGCATCCCCCATATTGCGGCTTCACATTTTAGCAGCATGATTTTTTAGCAATTAAGGAGGCCCCTTTTAGCGCAACTGCGCGTGCGCGGCCTGGCACACATGAATATTCAGTTAGGTAGTCATGACTACGCAAATCAACCTGCACAACCGCAGCAGAGGCGGCAGCCCTGCCGCTTGCTCCCGGCTCCAGGACGATGGCGGCAGTGGCCCCGGCGCTTTCTCCCCTCGGCATGGCTGCCATGGCAACTGATACACAGCAACACAGGGCCGAAAGCAGCGCCGGGGGGGACTGCATGAGGGTGCGGGGCAAATTTGCATATTAATGAGCTGCCATTCTACACAGTACGCGGGCTTCACGAGACCCAAATAAGACCGCAGTTCCGTGGTATAGGAGACCCGACTGTATTGATAAAGAAAGCAGTATTTCCTGCCTCTATTTCTGCTGCTTCTGTCTTGGAGAAAGCAGCCTTAAGTTAACGGGTATACTACATGTTATACTGCAGGACATGAATCAACAATGCAAACCTTCTGGGTGCAAGAAATCAGGTTTTAGTAACACATTGACACTGCTAACTTAAGGGTTGCAAGTCAAATTTGTAACAAGCAAAAGGCAGTGTTCATGTTTCTAAACTTTTTTATTTTGTTCTTAATTTACTGAACCATTTGTATTTATTTGACTTGGCTTTGGAGGGGCAGGATGGTCTTTGCCTTACTGAGTGCATTCTGTATTCAGATGTTTTTGTGGTTGAGATGAGATTGTCCTATTACACTTAGAGCTCTACATACTGGCTCTGAATAGTTGTGTCTTCTGGCCTTGTTGCAGCATTTACCCCTAGTGCTAAAATGGATAAATGAAGTGAGGGTCATTAATGTGTTTTAATTATAGTTTTCCATATTGCCTCATGGCTTATTTCACTGCATTTCAGCTCTGACCATGGAAGGGGGTTTTTTATTTATTTAATGAGAGTGTTTTCTGCAAAATTATTTTCTGCCCTGTCTAGCCAATATTTTATTTTCTTACAATAAACATTCTGTGATAATTTCAAAAGCAGGAAAATGTTTCCACAACTTGTCCAGGGTTGTTTTGTAAATATTACTGTAAGCCAAAATGTACCTTGTGTTTTAAACAGGTTGTAATCCCCTTTGTTCTGGTATCATGTGCTTTCGAAGCTGTTCAAGTCACAACACAACTATCTTCTAAGAGGTACAGTAAGTGCTATATTTCTGCATTAATAAAGATTTCATCAAATCTATTTTGTAAGAATTCAGGGCTGTTAAATCTCAATCTGAATTTAAAAATCAATTGGATCACATTGTTACTTTTATTTGTTACTATGTTTTGGGGTTTNTGTTTTAAACAGGTTGTAATCCCCTTTGTTCTGGTATCATGTGCTTTTGAAGCTGTTCAAGTCACAACACAGCTATCTTCTAAGAGGTACAGTAAGTGCTATATTTCTGCATTAATAAAGGTTTCAAATCTATTTTGTAAGAATTCAGACTGTTAAATTCAGACTGTTAAATCTCAGTCTGAATTTAAAAATCAATTCGATCACATTGTTACTTTTATTTGTTATTATGTTTTGGTGTTTTGTTTAGTGATTTCTGCAAGCTCAGGAGTTGTTTTCTTAATGATAAATAAGTATAAATGAAACTGTTCACCTTGTCTGAAAGAATCAGATATTTTATATTCTTTGCTGACAATACACTGAAGGAGCACTTTTTTCTCCATAACATAAAAAGTGAGCAGAATTTGAAGTCCAATTTTTATTTTATATTGCTTTTGTGCCTATAGTATACCATTTATAATATAACTACTTTAAACCTTTGTAGCACTGGCCTCACCAGAAATAGCCTTAAGAAAAAGCAAAAAAAGAGGCTGGATGTCCTTCCATTGCAGTTCAGTGCTTCCCACATGTGTTTAGTACATATTACATTTTTTTTCAGTAGGACCAGGTGGCTGCCAGTCCTTTCCCCGTCTGTATAGACTTCTCAGAGCCTATGTGAGATGGGTGCCCAGCCTTACAGAGGGCTGTAGTCAGATTTGAAACTGTCTCAAGATTTTATTAGCCCTTCTTACCCCCTTTACAGTGGATGCAGTGCACATGACTGAATCGTCTGCTCATCGTATTGATATTATATTGATATCATGATTATAATGATATCATATGATATTACTGATGGTGCTGAGATGCAGGAGGTCCCTGTCAGCCATGTGATTTTGAGCTTGTCACCACGGGATATTGTGTGGGGCTGACCAAATGTCTTAGTATCAGTGGCAGGAGGAATGTAGCAACTTTCTTCTGTGTACTATTCAGTTGAGCAGGAGGAAGCTGCCCGTGGCTACTCTGATGCCCTCTGCCTTTCTGTTTGTTTTTGTCATGCCTTTGTCTCCTTATACAACATCACCTGGTACTAAGGAGAGGTGGGGTAGCCTGCTCTGGTTTAGCTGTGTGTGCACTGTAGTTGGTCTGCCCTTGGACCCCCAAAGAAAGGTATTCATCCTCAACATTAAGGCTTAAACAAGGGGCACTGGGGTTGCTCAGACAACCAGCTAGTGATTTCCATTTCTAGTGCTCAAGCATTGTAAAGGTCAGAATTTCCTAATCTGTGGGTGCTTGCTTTGGCAGCGCTGGTGATATTGCAGACTTCTGTGGAATGTTAATCTGAGTGTGTGAGAGGGGAAACGACACCAGCTTCATAAACCAGGGGACATGAGTACATCTGTGCCGCTTTATGGGGCTGTGGTTGTGGCTCTGTCTGGTGTTTGTACCAGGTTCATTTAGCTGTGCTCAGGTAACAATACCAGTGGTACTGCCACAGCAAAAGCCTGAGAACAAGGCAGAAACTGCAAGACTTGCTGAGGATCCCTGGAGGGGTTGTGCTCTGATTGTCAGTGCATCCTGAAGTCTGTGCTGCACTCTTTATTGCTCTCACTGCCCCTGCTAGATAAATTAAGCCATCATAGGGAACAATCTTGTCTTTGCAGTGTATAAAAATGCCCTGAAATTAGTGTTGTCCTTCTATTGTGAAATGATTCCTGCAGTTCAAAAGAGCAAAAAGTAGATTTTTGTGATTTAGACGAATTGGTCCTGAACTCCCTATTTACAGACTAAAGATTTTCTTTTCTTTTTTTTTTGTTGTTGTTTGGGGACTATTCTGTCCCTGTATGTTCTCGAAGCTTGCCTGTGAGCTTGCCCTCTAGCTGAGTGCCCCCTAGGCACTATAATATTGCAACATCCTGTCTGAGCCATAATAAGTAGAGAGAGGTCTTTCCATGTGTCTGAGATACGGTTGATTTGTCACATCCTGATTTAGTAATGAAGCACAACTGACAATAGCCAATACCAGAATCTTCCTTGTCTGGTGGTGTTGATATGGGTGTCCCCCTAGTACCTGCTTGTGCAACAATAGCAGCAGGATATTTAAAAAAAAAAACAGAAACATTGTGATTTTATGATGGTAGTACTGATAAATTAGCTGTATTCTAGTTGAAGACTTTTTTGTTAATGTGTCAGCTGTTTGCAACATTGTTTCAGTGTCATTAAGGTAGAAACCAGTTTCAACTAGTTACAGCAATTGATTAATGTAATTTAGGATTTACATAGTTTAATGAAAAGAAGATTATGTTAATGGGGAGGAGGGGAAATAGTCCTGTGTCCTCCCTTCTGGTAGGCCACAGCCTTCTACCCAGAGGTAACCTGTCACCTGACAGAGAGGCCCATGGAAGCATGCCACCAATACGCTAGGCATTCTCCAGGCAGCTTCTGGGCATCCAGAGATCTGGAAGCAGGACAAGCACCTCCTTTAGCAGCCTCTTACTCAGCAGTGTGGTTGTCAGGGTGGAACTGATCAGCTCGGGTGTCTGCCTTCCTATGCCAAACAGCTTTGCTCACTTTTGAGTCAATTGTGAAGCTTTGAAATCAGATTTATTTGGTCTAATCAGTACAGGGCTCCCTGCATCAGGTCTGGGCAGGTGCTGTTTGTAAGATGCTCTTATTCTCAAAAAAAAGACTTGTTAGGTTTTTCCATTGAAAAATTGAAACTCCGTTAATGTGAAATGTCTTTTTCAGGCAGGGTGATATTATAAATGCCACATGTCCTAGTCATGTATTTTAACTGTTCTCTAATATATTAAAATGTACCTGAGTGAAAGGCAAGTGCAAGAAATCATATTTTACTTTAATTTCTTTATGGGGGTTTTAATAAGGTTTTTTAACATCTGTGGTCATAAATAAAGGTTGATGGTCTGATTTTGGTGTGTGTTTTTTTCTTGGCAGCCTTTTCCTTATTGTTCTTGTGATTTCAGACATTATGGCTCTGGTAAGTTTTTGTTGTACATTCTGTTCAAATAAAATCAAGAAGCAGAGGGTTCTCCTAATTCCATTAAGAATTTGTTTCAGACTTCAAAGTTTTTGTAAGTAGGGCAGAGAATTGGATTGAAATCCGAGCATAACTTAAGAGATAAACTCTTCCAATCACTGCTCTTCAAGTTTCATGTAATTAATGCTTCTGAAGAAGCAGTGTTCTCATAGTAATAGGAGAAAAAATGAAGTAATAAGTTACCATTCTGAGTTTTTCATGTGCTTTATCATCAAATTCCTAGGAAAAAAAAATTAAATAAGAGTATCAGTTTTCGCTGTGAGCAGGGTTTAGTTATTTTTTTAGGAATTTTGAACACTTTACTTGCCCCAGCTTCCCTTGCTGTGGGGGTGGAGTGGCTGCAGGATGATCAGGTGGAAAGGGACCTGGGAGTGCTGGTTGATAGAAAACTTAACATGAGCCAGCAGTGTGTCCAGGTGGCCAGAAAAGCCAATGGTATCCTGGCCTGCATCAGGAATAGTGTTGTCAGTAGGACTCGGGAAGTTATTCTCCCTCTGTACTCAGCACTGGTGAGGCAACATCTTGAGTACTGTGTTCAGTTCTGGGCTCCTCAGTTTAAGAGGGGTTTTGAGATCCTCAAACATGTCCAGAGATGGGCAATGAGGATGGTGAAGGGGCTAGGACAAAAGCCGTATGAGGAGTGAATGAGACAGCTGGGGTTATTTAGACTGGAGAAGAGGCTGAGGGGAGACCTTATCGCTCTCTACAACTACCTGAAAGGGAGTTGTAGCCAGGTGGAGGTCGATCTCTTCTCTCTGGCTACCAGTGATAGAACGAGAGGACATGGAAGCTGAGGGTGACCTCTCAGTGGAATGGGCTGCCTAAGGAGGTGGTGGAGTCACCGTCCCTAGAGATGTTTAAGAGTAGGTTGGATGCTGTATTTAGTAGCATGACCTAGATAATAGGATAGTGTGTTAATGGTAGGATGGTCTGTTGGTAGCAGGATTTCAACAGGTTAGGTAACAGGTGATAGGTGATAGGTTGGACTCAATGATCTCTTCCAACCTTACTAATTCTGTGATTCTGTGATTAATCTTATTTTGGGTATCTTCCACAGCAAAAGAATTAAAATATCAATAAACCACATTCATAGCATTTCACTAATAAAATCAATACATTAATCCCTCACTTCACAGTTCACCGTTCACAGAACTTAACAGTTCACCGTTCACTGCTTCAATACATTGCGGATTTCCACCCCCCCACCCCCGGCTTTACCATATTTACTGCTACTTCACCGATTTTGCTTATTGCAGCATCTTTCTGGAACTGACCCGCTATGATATTTGAGGAATTACTGTATAACTAAACCAAACGAGGACTGCAGGTATTTACTGGCGTGTAGCAAGCCCCAGTATATCCACATTTCACATCTCGTGTATTCTCCTATTTTAAGTATTTTAAAACAATTAGCAAATATGTACTGGTATTTGCTCATACAAAGGTGTACAAAAGAAGAATTACAGAAGAGGTTTGATATGCAGGAGTTCGGTGTATATCAAGAAAAGAGGAAGTTCCAGGACAAAAAAAGAGGACAGGGTTTGTGGTCTTGAATCAATGTGGCTACTGGCTAGAACTAGGGGAATTCAGTAATAGTACAGTGTTCTCCCAAGATTATTCTCACTTTACAGGTGGGGAACTGCCAGAGTTGTCCAAAGAAATTTGTGTTGAAATTCCATAAAAACTTGTTGGCACTATGTATTATTTAGGATCTTGTTATTTCAAACAATAATGTGGCTTGGCTTTCCTTGTTGAAGAAGTTTTGGTATTACACCGTTTCTTGCGAGCCCAGCAAGGTGGAACTTATTTCATCTTTAGATGTTTTTGTTTGATACCATGTTAAATCAATTTCTGGTTCCTAGATTATTCTTTACTGTGATCCAAATGAACATTCCTGGAAGGTCTCACCCTTATTTTACTTGAAGAATTAGAAATTTGGAATAAACAGCTTGAAAACATTGGGGTTTCATTTTCTGTTTCAAATTGTGCAGTGTTGATGTACTTAATCAAAGTTATTTTCTTTCCTAGCACTTTTTCTTCTTGGTTAAAGATTATGGAAGTTGGCTGGATATTGGAACAAGGTATGGTACCTTTTTTGCCTCCATAGCATTTTAAAGGTTTATAGATTCATCTTGTTGTTCATCTATTCATAACTCTTGTAATTATTTCCAATTACTGTTTTTAATGCTTCAGGGATGTTCCAAATTCATTAAACACATGCACACACATATGTATACATATCCCAAGCTAAAACTTGTGTCTTAAAATCTGTGCCAGAGCAACACAGAGTAAGTAATGAATCTGACATGGCAAGAAATACAGTTTGTAGGATTTAATTGATTGCTAAAAAACAGTAATTACATTAAAAAAAATTAATTATTGTTTTGCATTTTAATTAGTTTAATCACTGTTAAAATAACAATTTATCAAAGTTGTTAATTGTCTTGTGTATGGTTAAGCCTCCATGTACAGTCCACTGTGAATTAATGAATATTGTGTAAATATGTTGGTGGCTACCAAGGCTCATGCATTTATCCTCTCTCTGCTTGAGGGAGAGTTTAACTTGAGGATTTAAACATGGAAATTAGAGATAAGATGAGAGAATTTGTTTTGCATTATGAGGTGTGTTAACCTCTGCAGCATACATCATGGGGCAGGTTTTCAACTGTGCAGTCTTGTTTGTAAATTGTCCAAATACAAGAAATACACATTTCAGATTTACCTTCACTGAGTTGTGGAACTGGATAACTTGTCATAGTAAGCTTAGTAGGGAACGCGTGTTTATTAATCCAGCCAATCTGGTCACTTGACACTGTTATTGAAACAGAATTTAAATAGTGACCCTTTGTTAATACATACTCTGTTTTGTCTGCTTTGCTGAGCCCCCCTATTCCCAGCAGCAAGTGCATGCATGGACACACACATGTGCACGCATGTCCTACCTCCTTTCTTTTTAGGTCCCAATTCCTAGGGTAGCTACCATTTGAAGGTTCCTAGTGGGCAGAGATACAGCTAGTTCAAATAGTGAAAATGATCCTTTAACATCATGCTTCCTTGCTGAGATCAGTTTATGGTAAATCAGATGGCCTCATCCTTTGGGTTGAATTCTTCCTATGAAGATTAATAAGGATATTAAAGACCTCAGAAAATGTCTGATGTTCTGGGCAAGAAGCTTGCTAAATGGGAGTTAGCGGCAAAAATATAAGTTACTATAGGTACCCAAAAACATCCTCTCTGATATGTGGCCTTCATAGTATAGAGCTTTACAAGAGTGATGCATTGTTTGATCTATTTCAGCTGGAAGTTTGCCTTACTCTGAAGAGTTTAGGAGAGCTCATTATGCACCACTGTAATTCTGCCTCTGTGTGTATGTTTTGATCACTGAAGACAGCACTGAAAAAGACTTTTCAGAAGAGTAATTTGTGATTTTTTTTGAGTGCTTGACTGTACCACTTCTGTTATTTTATTGTAGCCTCTTTACATATGTTTTATCTGTATGTGTGTATATGCACGTAAGTTAAAAATAATTAGGTTGCATAAGAAAAGAGGTGAAGCCATAGGTACAGTGCTGAAATGATCCTCCCTTTATCTAGTATGAGCATTCTTTTGGCGCCAGAACTTTCTTCTCTGTGCAGATTTCTAATGTGTGATCCTCAGGCTTGGCAAAATTAGCAGGCAACAGCAGAAGACTTTTTTTTTTTTATTATTCCTGAAAGGGAAGATGTGCTTAATGCGGGTTTGGGCAATTCCCAAAATCAGTGGGAGTGAGATACTAACATGGCTCTTTCCTGTCCTCCTGTTGCAAGTGCAGTGACAGCTTTGTGGCATTCTCATTGCAGTCTTGGCTGTTGCTCCTTTGACAGCAAGGTATGAAAATATCTTGTCTTCGTTGACATTTTACATGGTGCCAAAATTTTTCTGAGGAGGCTCAGTCAATTAAAGAAATGATGGGATTTATTTTTCCCCCCAGCTGTTTCTATCTCAACAAAACCTGTGCAGGGTTTCACAGAACAAAGAATAGGAGCACTCTTAGGGACAGCTGCTTGCATAGTTTTCTTTTTTTTTTCCCCTTTTTTTCCTCCCCTTGTTTTTTAGTTGTGGCACTGATAGGAAGTGTGTATGTCAGCAAAAATATCTGGGTGTCTGTTATATTGCTAGTTACCACATCACTGAAATCACAGGTGGAAAAGCAGGAATGTAATTGCCCAGTGGCGATTCATTCCTCTGAAGTCTGTCAGAGGCCAGTGGTATAGGTGTCACATTTGCAAAGCTTCTGATGTATGTTTCCATACTTTTTTGTGGTGGTGGCTTTCTATGGATTTTCTTATTACCAGACTTAGAAACTTTTGTATGTCCTCTCTCTTACTAAGAATATGCAAGTTCAGTTTGAGACTCTCATGAACCAGGACTTGTCTTTTGCAGTACTTAAGTTTTGTCTGGAAAGGCTAGTTTTAAATCCCTTGAGATAAAAAGACCTTCACTACTTTTTTTTATGCTGATGGTTTGTTTCCTAGTGGATCTTGTTGTTTGGAAATAAGGTTGGTTTACTGAACTGACATTTCCTTTTTTTAAAAATTTCACCTCTAACTTCTGGCTTTTACATCTTATTCTGGCACATATTAACCACACGACATGATTTTACAGTGCCTCATATTTACATTAACAGTGTGATGTCTTTATTCTCCTAATTGAACTCATCATGCCACATAAGTATAGTCTTTGTATGGAAACACATTTCTACTTCTTCCAGTCTTCCAGTTCATTAATGAAATGCTGAGCAGCAGCAGATCCAACATACCATCCTGTATTACCACATTCAGCAAATTATCAACTCACCACTGATTCCCTTCTCTCAGTAAATGATCAATTATCATACATATTTATGGCTTCTTAGAAAGTTTTAAAGCCCCTTTTCTTAATGTTCATGTCAAAATCAATGTGAACTTATCTTTCCAAGAGTGCTTTTCACTGTTTTGATATAATAACGGGATAATAATCTTTCAGTGATGTTAACTCAAAGGAGTGGCTTGCGCAAGCTTCTGAGGTCTGCTAACATTACCCTCCACCTATATACCTTGAGGTAACCTAAATTGCATCACATGCAATGTCACTAAAACAATTTCTCTGTAACTTAAAAGGTATGTTTATCTATCTCTATAGATCTCTAGATAGTGAGATAGCCTTTAAAGCCTACTGTAGCTTTACAGTATGTGCAGTTTGTAAATACATAGTTGTATGGTGTGATAGTCGAGATAAACCTTAAAAGTTCTTTATATGACTATTATAGCTTTATACAGACACATACTGTACTGCTCCCTCTTTTTATAATAGTTGCTGGAACATAAAGATATAATTTTAACTGTTCTTCTGCAGTCTCAAATGTCAGGGGATATAGGTAAAGTACGAGACTGGATTTTTATGTTTTAGGGATATAGAATTGATTTCAGTGTTGGGGTGCTGAGGCTTCTCGATCAGAATGTTAAAACAAACGCTATGTGCTTTGGGGGGGTTTTGTGGGTTTGGGGTTCTTTTTTAAATAGAGAACAGAGGGTGTGGAATCCTAGCTGGATATGCAAGAGCACTTAAAATTCAGAATCTAAATCTGGGGTCTCAGTGTATGCTTGGGATTAAGCCCACAGTTCAAAGGAGAAATAATGTCTTCAGACTCTTCTGGAGAGTGCTCTTCCAAGTCCTTGCACAAGTTGTTTTTGTTTTATTATTTTGTTTCTAGTTTTTTAATTGCTATGGTAACTTACACCATCTTCCTGTCTTTCCAGCCTCTAATCAGGTCTACCATCTTAGAAATTAGCCTGGCAGAAAGACAAATTTTGGAGCAAGATTTATTCCCTCCACTAACTCCTCTCATTTTTGACTATCTGAGATTCTTCTTGTCTTTGATTAGTACTTCTCACCAAAATACACTGTGATAAACAAAGCCAGGGGATGGTACTACCTCATATGTCTCCTTGTTGTTCCTTGCCACTCAAACAGGTGTTTTCCTCCCTGACAAAGCATTTTCCTACCACCAGCTTTGCCTATTGACATTAATCTATGCATAGGGCACTTACCTTTCCATGGAACAGTGCTGCCTTACTGTAGATTATCCATGATCCCTACTCCTGCTACCGCTACCATCTCATCCTTTATAAGCACTGCCCCACTGTGCTCCATTATGCTATTCTCTTGTACCTCTTTAATGTCTCTTCTTGTTCCACCTGGAGCCTAGAATCTTGCTCCTTTTTCTCGTTAGCTCAGTTTTGACTTCTAATGCAGGAAGCTTGTTTTGAGAATTACCTCCTTCACTGTAACTACAGATTCAGTCAAGGGTGCAGTTCTGAATTGTATAGGGATCAGAATTTTGATGCTGCTGTTGTGGCATATACTTGTAAGAGTCTTGCTGTGTTTGTTTAACTACAACATTACCTCAACCTGAGAAGTAATTTACCAGGCAGAGCTGCCCGCAGGCACCACAGTATCAGTTGCTGATAGCCCCAGAGCTGACTGTTTGTAATTACTTGACAAGTAGATTGAAATTGTTTTTAATTGTGCTCTACTGCATTATATCTGTGTCTCTTTACTCTGAACAACTGATATTTTAATAAAGCAGCATAACTATTCAGCCATTTACAAGTAAGGGAGACATGTGCAACGCTCTCTTTTTTACAAAAGTAGAAGTACCCAGTCTCTGAACTGACAAGTAGCTACGCAGTTTATGGAGACCTTCTCCTTTGAGAAAGCCCCTCTCTATACATCACCAAATCATTGGTTAGCACCCACATCTCCTTTCCCATGGCAAACTGAAACTGCAGCTATAACACACCCAGGTGGTCTTCCAAGGGCAGTTCTTGGGGGAGTCGTCTTTGTTTTGTAGATGTGCTGTGATCTACGAAGTCCAAAGTGTACTGCCCAGGTGACAGTAGGCTTCATGCCTGACTTCATGCACGATCTCACTGTGTTTTCTTACATGTTCCCCACAGAAACAGGATGGGAGCTTGGCGCTTATGCTACTCTGCTTAGCTAAAACTGGAATAAGCAGATGCTTGTAGGAAAGATGTTTCCTGTCTAATGTTTTAAACCTTGACTTGTTCACATTACTGAATATTTTCAGCTGTTCTGGATGCAGAGGGGAGTTTACATAGGTGCAGGCTGTTGAGGTAGATTGTGCTCGCTGAGGTCTGAGCCCATTTATGCAGTGGGTTTTTCTATTTGATGTAATGAAACTATGTATTTTTATTGAGGTATTTGTGAGAAGGCTTAGTGACTCAACTGAAATAGAAAAACCTTGTAGCATGTGTCAAGTCCATTTTCCTGTTCTCCATACACTTTGGTCATTTGGTTGCTGGCACTCTGGCTTTGGAAGAGCTCCTGCTCATTAGTGAACTTTTTTGATTACTTTTATTCTCTCGCACTGGTTAGTGGCCCAGCTTTGTTAAGAGCTGGTGCTTCTCCTCAGAGCTAAATTGTGTTAGGCTAGCGCCAGAGTTGCCACAGTCTCAGGGTTGTGAGGATTGATAGCATCAGCATTATGAGCTTTACTGCTCTTCTGTGGCTAAACTCTCAAACTGAATGAGTCCTCTGGCAGAAATTCCAGGTTGTTAAGCCAGCAAGCGTTCCTTGCAATCCTTTTTTGTGACTAAACTCAGACTTCATTGAGTCTGAAATTACTCTGGTTGTCCTAGAGAACCATCTACTCTGAAATTGGGGGTCTGGGTACACAAGGAGCTATGAGTACCTCTCACGTCAGAATGCCAGTATCTTCATTAGTCTCAGAAAAAACTGAAGCAGCACTGGATGCATGATGAACACAAGCGCAGCAGTGTTTCATCTGCAGCTTTAGCCTAGAATGTCACTGGCTTTGGAAAAAATCTGGTGTTTTAATGACCAGTGGTTTACATTAACAGCAGCTCAATTGAGATGTTACAGAATCACAGAATGGTTGAAGTGGGAAGGTACCACTGAAGGTTATCTAGTCCAACCTCCTTGGCCAAGCAGGGTCCCCCAGAGTACATTACTCAGGATTGTGTCCAAAGGGCATTTGAGTATCTCCAGAGAAGTAGATTCCACAACCTCTCTGGGCAACTTGTTCTGGTGCTCAGTCACCCACACAGTAAAGAAGTTCTTCCTCAAGTTCAGGTGGAATTTCCTGTGTTGTAGTTTTTGCCTTTTGCTTCTTGTTCTGTTGCTTTTCACCACGGGGAAGAACCTGACTCCATGCTTTTGACACCCTCCCTTCAGATACTTATAGACACTGATGACATACATCCCCTCTCAGCCATCTGTTCTGGAGACTAAACAGGCTCAACACTCAGTCTTTCCTCATAAGAGAGATGCTCCAGTCCCTTAATCATCTTTGTTGGTCTCTGCTGGACCTGCTCTGGGAGTTCCATGTCTCTTGTGTGTTGAGGAGCCCAGAACTGGATACTGCACTCCAGGGCTGAGTAGGAGAACAGGATCACTTCCCTCAACCTGCTGGCAATGCTCTTCCTAATGCACCCCAGGATACCATTGGCTTTCTTGGCCACAAGGGCACACTGCTGGCTCATGGAACAGAACCCCCAGGTTCTCCACAGAGCTGCTTTCCAGCAGGTCAGCCCTCAGCCTGTGTTGGTGCATGGGGTTATTCTTCCCCAGTGCAGTGCTGCACATTTCCCTTTGTTGAATCTCAGACAATTTCTCTCTGCCCATCTCTCCAGCCTGTCGAGATCTTTCTGCAGGACTGCACAGATCTCTGGCCACTCCTTCCAGCTTTGTGACAGGCCTCCTAATAGACCCTGTGCCATGATTACAACCTTCTGGGATCTGCTGTTCATCCAGTTCTCAATCCACCTCACTATCCACTCATTCAGTCCACACTTCCTGAGTTTGCCTATGAGGATGTCACAGGAGAGTGTGTTGAAAGCCTTGCTGAAATCCAGGTAGATGGTATCCACTGCTCTCCCCACCTCTGTCTCCAGCTTGTATCCCATTATAGAAGGCCATCAGGTTGGTTAAGCATAATTTCCCTTTGGTGAATCCATGCTGACTACACCTTCTTGTCTTCCATGTACTTAGACATGACCTCCAGGATGAGCCATTCCACCACCTTTCCAGTGATGCATGTGAGGCTGACTGGTCTGTAGTTCCCTGGGTCCTTCTTCTTGCACTTTTTGAAGACTGCCTTTCATTTAGTCTTCAGGCACATCTCCTGACTACCATGAGGTTTCCAAAATGATTGAGAGCGGCCTGGCATTGATGTCCTCCAATGCCCTTAGTGCTTCTGAGTGCATCACATCAGGGCCCACAGACTTGGGGATATCAGGTTTTACTAAATGCTCCCACACCAAGGGAGTCTGCCTTCCTCCGGACCTTTTCCCTGATCTCCTGGGTCAGGGATTCCTGAGAGCTAGCTTTGGCAGTGAAGACTGAAGCAAGGAAAGTATTCAGGATCTCAGCTTTCTCTGCAGTGTCTGTTGCAAGGGACCCTGTTCCATTCAGCAGCAGGCCCACATTTTCCATCCTTTTCCTTTTGTTATTGGTGTTTTTGAAGAAGATCTTGGTATTCTTGACATCCTTAGCCAGATTTAATTCCAAATAGGCCTTGAACCCATTGAACACAGCATGGTGAATATCCTAGGTCACATCTCAGTCTGACTGTAAATAACCTGTATGTAACACTAGTGAACATCAGGTAACAGAACTGAAGGAGTGGAGAGCAAGCTCTCTGCCTGTTAGCCTTTTAATCATTTATGACTTACGGTCTTCCTAATCCTCCATTTTTATATTGTATTTATTAACCACTCTCGAACTCATCTCTTATTCTCTTTGAAACCATGTATTACCACAGCAGAGAATTCAAAATTTTTAGAAATGTTGAGTAAAAAAGTAGTTGTGTTGGGGTTTTTTTCTCTAGAAAATTGCACTTCAGCTGACATAAATATCTAAGTTGTCTTACTACCAAGGAATGTCTACCTGATGGCAAGTTCTCCCTAAAATCTGTGTTAGAGTTGACAGCAAGTGGAAGTTTTGCAATTGTTTCAGTCACATACATTGAATTATCTGCTTGAATGAAAGGTTCACCCAGCACTTCTTACTTACTTAATATTTCTCAGTTGTGTTTCATGTTGTCCCCACCATTTTATTTTGCCACAGACTTTGATTTTTACATGATAGCTCTGCTAGAATACTTGTCTTCTAGGAGCAGCACATATAATGACATCCTGGGTCAATAATTAGGCCTAGTTAAAAGGAAAAAAATTATTCAGAGGGTTGTTTATGTCAGGATTTTTTTTTTTTTTACTCTGCAAGTTTGTATTTTTCTCTCACTTTTTTTATCTATCTTCTCCTTGCAGCATTAGCCACTATGTGCTGGTGATGTCACTGACCATATTTATGATGCTGATGAATGGACTGGCCCAGCTCTTAACTACACGGAGGATTGAACTTCCCGGAAGGACTAAACACCATTCCACATGATAAAGCGATAAGTGTTCCCACCTTGTTCAAATCCTCAGGCTTCCTCCGAACCAGTCTCCACCTCCGGAATGTAAATAGGAGTTAATGGACTACAGTGCCAAAATCCCATTCAGGGATTAGAGTGCTTTGTTGATACAGATTAAAGGCGGTCACTTGACTGAAATCTGCATTTGAGAATTGCCATTTAGACATCAATGGGGATTTAAAAGCCTGTTTTAGTCTCAAATTGTACGTATTTCTTGAAAATAAACATGACAACAAAATTATTTTTAAAATAAGTAGGCAACTGTCTTCTAGGGTTGGGTGGTTCTTCTTTTTTTATTTTTGTAGTTAGAATTTGTCTGCTATTTGTCTCTCACTCTCACTAGGAGTCCGAAGAGTTTTAGCTTCATTTTATGTCTCTTATAAGCATCTCACAGACTGAAGTGTAAATGAAATCAGTCTGGGCAGATCACTGATTAGTGCGTGCCTGGTGTGGCATACACATTTGAATACCTCTGAAACTGGCTGTGCTTTTTTCAGGCCGTGTCAGTGTGCGTGTGAGATTACGCTGAGGCAGGTTAAGGCTGGTGTGCTGCGAGGGTGTTGCTATAAGACATCTTTTAGCTAATTTTACTGTGAATTGCTGCCAATTCTGTGCTCTCCTGCTGCCTCCTGTGCTTGGGCGGGCTGAGCAGTGTGCCACTCAGGCGGCTGATCCAAATGAAAAGGAACCTGATTAAAGAACGGTACATAGCATTCAAATTTCCTGGTCTGGCTCATTACAAGGTAGGCAGGAAGGTTAGGGCTGATTGTTTCTGTGGGAGCTCAGTTAGATCGGCATAAAGAGGTCGTGAAACTGCAGCTGGAGTTGCTGTTTTGCAGAAAGTGATGCCACATGGAGGCTTTTTTCTTTATTTCCTTGTTTTTCTTTTCACTTGTGTTCTGCTCCTGATTACAAGCGTCAGTAATGGCTGCACCATGAATCAAATGCAGACACAAATCCCCTGGCTATACACTGATTGCAAGGGAAAGCAAAGAGACAGGGTGCTCAGAGGCTTTGCTGTTGTGAGTGCTCCTGGGGACAGAGAACTGTAAATCCATCACATGAGGCTTTTGAGATAGACTTGTAACATTGTAGCCCTTCCATCAGCAAGCATCAGCTTCCCTACCACTAGCCTACGGTTAATTACATAGCACAAACAACAGTACCGTCCTACACCTCAGTGCCTCTTCATTCCCAGAAGTCATCTGTTGTGAGAATTACACCAACATTATATCTACTGAAGCAAAAATTGTATCTTCTGCTAGATGTCCTGCTTTGAAACAGCTTTTTCCATCTATACCATCAGTAAATGAGCCTATGAAGCAGATCTCTTTGCCCAGTGAAGGAAGCAAGGGAAAGAAAAAATGTTCCTTCTGGCGCGTGCTATGATGGCATCACTAAAAATTGTGCTATGTAATATCCCTGTGTCACACTCCCAACTTGCAGCCAGGCCTTTCTATTTGGGAGCTGATACATATGGTACATGATGCTGGCAGCCAAGGCTTGACGTGCATCATGAGGGCTGCTCCAATGCTCTTTCCAGCCATCTGGCATTTGGCCATGGTCACATGTCTGTTCAACACTCTGGAAACTAGTCATCCCTCTGCAGGAAGTTTGGCTGGGAGAAACCAGTCACAAACCTCCATCTGCTTGTTGACTACTAGGAAAAAAATCGCATCACAGGCCTGCAGTCATCCGTGCAGCTTCAGAGTGCCCCTTGAGAGCGTCTGAGCCCTGGTGAGGGAGTAATTTTTTCTGCTAGGTGGTGGTCCTAGTGGGCATGTTTCTAGCACAGCTGGCCTCAGTGGCAGAAGGTATTTTGCATTTGTCACAGGCTATACCTGCAGACCGTACACCAGAAGGTGAGCATGTGCCCACTGCTGGTAGTTGTACCAGAAACCAAGACAGGGAGCAACATGAGCATGTGGAAAGTTGCCACTACAGCGAAGCCTATATCACAGAATCACAGAATCAGTAAGGTTGGAAAAGACCTTAGAGATCATCATGTCCAACCTATATGTAGGCATGGGAATCTGCCACACTTGTCCTTGGATCCAGTGAGTATCCTCTATGTAGAACTATCCTCAGTTTGCAAGTATCTACACTGCAAGGTACTGTATTGTCAGCTTTGTGTGACCTAACTGATGTATTGACACCTCTGTCTAGAGTGCTGTCACTTCAGTACACACAGCTGTAAGTCTTTGCAGAACGACTGTTTGTAGAGCAAATTCACTGATGGGAGCAGCCAAAGGACTGGCATTGGTGTGATGTGAAGAAATTGACTGGAAAAGTAGGAATGTGGGACTCACAGGACTGCCACCCCCAAGGCACATCTTCCACAAGCTTGTGAAAACTGCTCTGTTTTCTGTGACAAGACCAAGTGGATGTCCTACCCGTTAAGAGAAAGCACTGGAGGTACATACTGCTGGCTCTGCAGGCTCCTTGGGAGAATTCACAGAAGCTCAAACCTGATGTCTCTTCTTACCACAGGGGGCTGGTAATAAAACAGCATCTCAGCCCCCTGCGTCTGGTGCTGCTCATCTGTGGTAGTAGGAATAATCAATATACTCTGATATGCAGGCAAGTGGAAATGGATGTGCACAGTATAACCTGCATCAATTACTCCTGTTTATGGTTTCCATAGCATCTTTTTGTACAAAGTAGGTTTTGTTTCTTACATCCATTCTTGTAAGAGGAGGAAGGGGATGATGAGCATGGAGGAATGTTTGCAACACATATGTTGGTTTTCCCCCGTACTACGCTGCAGGGGTTTGTTCTTGTTTGCCATTTGCTCTGGTTGGGCCACAGTGGGAGCAACCTTAGCTGACCTTTCTCTTTGCCCCCACTATTTCCTTGCATCTTTGTGCCATTTATCAATTCAGTTTCTATCCGAGGCTGCGGGAGTGCTGGAGAACAGCTCTCATGGAGAGGTAGGATTGGCTGTGCTATTCTTGCGTCTCCCCAGGGGAGGCTCTTGTTGGAGCCTTGGCCCACACTTTTGGGTTGACTCCAGCACAGGGAGGTACCAAAAATTCTCCCACTCAGCTACTTTACACAGCCTCATGGGGCTTGTGACAAAGTCAACTCTTCCTTCCCACAGATGCATGTTCCTCTCCGGAAACAAATGTCATCAGCAATAAAAAGTCCTCCCCAACCTCCCCAGCCAAGGTAGGGAATAAAATGTTGTGCTCGGCTGGTTTTAAGCTTTCTTTTGTTCTACTTGTGGGTCTTTGAGCATCATTCCTCTTCATGGGATCCAGATGGGACGCAGACCATAGAAAGGGACGTTCTGAGCCAGCAGAGCCTTCCAGGTCAGTGAAAGTATCACCACCCAGACCTTATGTTTTCTGTTAAGAGTATGAAGGCAGAATTTCCCCCAACCCTTTTGCTTGCCTTCTCTCACCTGCAGCAGAGCTGCAGACTCCATGATTCCAAGAGCAGGTGGTCTCCAGAGAGTGAAAACTCCAGGGAGGGAAAGATGGGTAGATTGACATCATTATTTATGCCTGGGACTGCACAACTTTTTTTTTTTTTTTAGCTAAAAACATTTTCAAAGCTTCTATCATCTTGCTTTCAGATCCATGGACCCCTGAAAAGCTAACCATAAACCAGGAGTGCCCATCAAGTGGTGTAAGGTGTAGTGGGGTGTAAGCAAGTGGGAGAAGCTGTACTAAAGAGCAGCTGATACAAAGATCTCCAGCTCTAGGAATTGTTCTCTGCTACTGTGCTATCAAGGCTGTGCACAGCAGCCTTTTGATATCTGTCCAGGGAGTGAGCTGTTTCTTTAGAGATGATGAAGCTTAGATTGTATCAAGAGCTCTTATGACTCAAACTAAATTATTCCCCTTCCCCCTCACAGAGTAAATCAGATTTTACAATCTTTGGCAATTTCAGTGCAGCCTGTTAGTTGTAAGTCTGCTGCAGTCTTCACATTCTTGAATGAGAACAAAGATACAAATGTTCATTCATGGTCTTACCCAAACCTTGCTCTTATCCAAACCTTAAACTGCAAGGTCTGGTTTGGCCAAGGCACAATACAAATGTTATTTTGGCTCCTACCACCCCATCTAATCTGTAAAGATGTGATACTCATTGCTTTTCAAAATTGTCCATGTGAATCTGCAGTCCCTTTTCCTGTGACTTTGGTGTGTTTAGGGTACTTCCCCAGAGAGCTTTGGCAAAAAGGATTAGAGCATGGAAGGTACCATGCTTCTGCATCCTGATAGATATGAGGTGCTGTGAGCCAGCTGCTGAGATTATTTTGGGGAGCTGTAGCTGTGGTAGGGAAGGGAGAACATCTCTGTCTTGAGCCTTCTCTGGAATGTGCTGTGTCACAGTTGTGGTGCAACTCCAGGTGCCCCCATCTCCATCATCACATGCCTTCAGCCAGCCGGAAGGCAAGAACATTTCTCTTCTTGTGTATTGTCTTTGGGCATCTGCTTTGTGAGCTGCCATGGCTGGGGAAGGTTCAGGAGCCTGTCCTGCAGTGCTGCCATGTGTGTGGGACAGTCCCAGATCAGCCCTGATCATCCATGAGACAGAGCTGGTGGTGAGCTGGAACCGACCATCACAGCAGCTGGTGGTCACCAAATTATTTACAATTCTCATTGATCTCTCTTGGACTGGTTATAGTGTTCATAAGGATGTGCAGAGTTGAATCTTGTTCATCAACCTAAAGAAGCTCTGGATTCAGCTGCTTCTGGCAAGGGCTCCCGCCTCATCCCAGGGCAGGGAACAGTTTTTTAGCATTTGAGGACTGAAAAAGAGGAGAAGGCTTGAAAGCACTGCACTCACTCTTGTCCCATGACCTTTGAAATGGCACTTGTTTGTGTTTTCTTAATTTGTTTATTTATTGACTTACACTTGGCAGCAAGCTTCATAACTTTCTATCTTTGACGGTGGATATTATAAAGTGGAAACAGATGAAAATACACCTTGCTTTGTTTGCATTTTATTTTCCATTTGAATTGTAAGAGCAAATGCCTGTTTTCCTTTAATGTTACGTATGTATGGAGAAGCTGACATACACGTTTGCCTTTCACTCAGGTCAATAGCACTGACAAACCTGTTAATAGCTGGATATCATCCAGAGCTTTCTCTGAGACAGGGAGAGAAGGCACCACACCAAGGTGCTTCAGCAACCACAAGCTGATCCAAAGGGCATGTGTCCAGTAACAAACGTTGCAAAACTGAAACACTGGCATTTAAAGGCTGGGGAAATCTCTGACCAAAACCTAAACTCTTCTTATTAAACTTAGCTTATTGCTCTTGCAGAAATGTTGAAGGACAAGGCATTTTCAATGCACTTCTTGTATTGATTTTCTGTGGAGTAACCTTTATATATCTCAATAGACTTGGCCTTTTAGTGCTGGACATCATTATTCTGCCTTCTTGGCATGTGAGACAGTACAAGACAAAAAGCTGCAGAGTAATTTCAACACAGGCTGAAATTTGGTGGTGTGAATCCCAGTGAGCACACAAGCAGTGACAGACTCTGAAAATACTGCTATTTTATTTTTGTATCAATTTCCATATTAAGTTAAGAGACGCTAGAACTTGCTGTACAAAGCACCGCTACCCAGAGCTATATTTAGCTGCTCAGATGTTTGTGTCTCCATCTCACTAGATCTCCAGAAATGAGTGCATATTTTCCATCATGGGCTTTGAGTAGGAAGCTTGTTATATTTGACCTGCTGTGAAAGGGGAATATCTGTTTCATCACCATGCATTTTTTCATACAGTGGTATCATTTTGTGTCTCTTCTAACCTACATTAACACATTACATTTCCTTTAAAATGCTACAGACTTATTTGCTTTAATGTAACTTGGTAATTAACTGGTAGTTAGAGCCAGAGGTAGAAATGAACATGCATATAATTTTTAAAGAATTACATAGTGGAGGAAAACATCCTAGTATTTAGGATGATGGCCAAAACTCCATCTGAGACCTGAACTGAACACAAGCCTGAAATCTTGTTTGAGGCTCCTGGGCCTTTATTTTCCTGCCAATCCCAGAACAGCCATGAGTGAATACTCAGATATTTTTTCTCAAGCATGGCTTTCAGCGGTTCCCCTCAGTGATCCCTCCTACCCTTGCTCCACTAGACACTGTGTCATGAGTGGCCCAGGCCCTGACCTGCCAGCCCAACTTACCAGCAGAAGCTTGGGCGCATTTGTAGAGTCATGATGAAATCCCAGAACAGTTCGAGGGACAAGTTTAGTCCTGTTTGGGAGTTCATGATAGTAAACCATTCCATTATGGGGGAGCCTGTTTGCTTAGTTTGCTGCTTTTTTGTTTATTGTTTATTTAGAAGGGGGGGTTATTTATCCTTAAAGCTTGAGGTTTGGCTTTTTCAATTAATGATTGTGAGACCAGCTGTCGGCATTAGTTCGTTTCAATATGTCTCAATCTGAGCAGTGTTCAAGCTTTCTCTTAGAAAAAGTAGCTGACTGCGGGGCTTTTTTTCAGGCAGTTTGCTTGACAGAGAATAAATTTTTACAAAAAGTTGCTCTACAGAGCAAGGCAGCAGACTCTCATTTTCCCTTCCCAGTATTCATTTCTGGCAAAAGTACCTGACATCTGGGGAAATGCAGGCTTTTCATTAGTGGGTGCATGGAAGGCCCCATGGGCAGGAGTGCAGAATAACTGGCTCTGCAATCTACAGAACTGCAACTAATTGTGTTTTAAGGCTTTATTTCAGTAAGGCACCATTGCTGCTTATCATTCCAATACAATATATTGGAACTGAATGGCAGTAACTGTATTTGCTCGCCTTGTGGCCATTTTAATTCTTTGTGAAAAATCATGGGAGCTATGAGCTTTCTGAATACAAAGCAACAGGGCACAGGTAAGTGGAGGTGACATTCCCCTGTAGTTCACAGCAACTGACCTCAGGAGGGAAAGAAAAATTACAGTGGTCACTGGTGTTTGAGAGAATTGCCGTGTGATACACCGCAAATACCCTTGGGGGGTATTTAACTTAATCTGTGCCAAAGTTGTGCAAATATGCTTATGATATGTTTGACAGCTTGCTCCTTTTCTTACTCTGGGAGTGGCAGTGGAAGATGGATCTATGTACATGCTTCTAAAGGCAAAATGCATGATAGTTGTCAGGTTAGAGCTATATGGCAGTATTTATTTGCTTATTTTGCGAGTCTGTGAATGTGCCTGACTATTAAGAAGAGGAACACGGTAATGATTCTGTTTAATTAGGGGAGAAGTAACTTTCTTGCCAGTTCTAAGTGCTTCTTGATCTATCTGAGGTGTCACAGGACTGGAGAACTCCTGCAAAGGGCTGAGAAAGCATTATTTGTTCTCAGTGCATGGAGCTTTATGAAAGCAATTTACATATTTGCACACTGAAGCATAACTACCAGAACATAAGCAGGGTGATAAATGATTAACTATAAAAGATTGACAATTTGGGCAAAAATCCAGCTGAGCACTTAAGCATGTGCTTAACTTCAAAGAACCTGGCCCTGCTGACAGTGTCAGGTCCTCTCTTAAGTTCGAGAAACTGCTCATGCACTTTAGTTAAATGTGTGCTTAAATGACCTGGAGGGCTAGAGTCTGGCTAAACGAGCTGGTACACATGAAAAGCTTTCTTGTGTAATGCTTAAACTGGGATGGCAGCTGTAAGCAGAACTGTAAACAGACCAGAGCTCATCGCAGATGGAGCATCCCTAGCTCCTATTGATGAAGTGGGAGTTGTCAGTTGCCTAGCATTTCACAGGCAGAGGGCAAAATAGAGATATTTCAGCAAAAGACTAATCTAGTCAGCCCATTTCAGAGCAATGTTTTGTTCTGTGCATTTTGTTCTGGTTAGATTTTAATTTGGGGGAACATAAACATACTAAATATTTTATTGTTGTTCTGTGAAAATCACACTGTGCTTTGGCCAAATATTGCTTTCACTAAGTAGTTTAATTGAAAATGGAATTAGGCCAAAAAAAACCCCAAGCCCCAACCTCCCAACAGTGTTTTCACTTTCCAGTGATTTGGAAGTCTTCTCCAGCATTCAACTTGCACTGACCTCATGCTACTCATCAGGAATCCTGTTAGTTGCTTTGCTTCATCACAAGCCACTTTCTTATGGTACAAGTTCCTGAAGCTGAAGGTTGAAGAAGCACAAGTGTTAAGCAAAAGTTGAAGGCCCCAATGAGGGTCAATGTGATGAAGATGGTTTTGGTCTCCATGTAACAACGCAGGAATATTTTCATATGCCTGAGTGAAATTTAGCAAACTAGAATTACAAATGAGGTCCATTGCTTTCTCCTTTTATCCATTCTAAAGGAGATTATTTGGGCTTACATCCCTGTCAGAGTGATATGCTCCTTGGGCTACTGTAGCTCCGTGGCTACCGTGTGTTCATTAGGCACTCACTCAAGCATGCAATCTTCACAGTGGTCCTTGCGGGCTTTTACGTCACCACAGAGCTGCATACACTACTGTTGTGTGTTCTTTCCATTTTGGGAGGCTTTATGACTCCATAATTTTATTTTTATTTTGTTTTACCTCTGCTGATGCCAACTCTCTTGAAATATGTCTTAAGTTCACAGTGGTTGGGTGAGGCTTCATTAAAGCATGTCAATATGATGGTGTCTTTCATTCAGGAGACATAGGAATAAACATGAATAGACAGTTCCCAAAACATTGACTCTGAATAACTAGAAGCAGAAAAAGTAAGGTGAAAAGATTTTTCTAGGGCCGAAATTGATATCTAAGCATAAAAAAAAAAAAAAAAAAAAAAAAAAATCCACTTTAGTACAGTGATGAGTATCCCCGCCTGTCACACAGGAGACCGGGGTTCAATTCCCGCTGGGAGGCAGTGGTGCCGTTTAAGAGTTGGACTCGATGATCCTTGTGGGTCCCTTCCAACTCAGAATATTCTGTGATTCTGTGATAATATTACTGGAGCGTATTTTACTGATTAGCCCGGAAACATGCAAGAAAAATAGTGTCTAGAATGTCTTGGAGACAGAAAAAGAATTGGAAATACAATTTGGAGAAAATGGGTGAAAATTCTCATAACAACTTTGAGTGCAGGCTAAAAAATGATAAATTATCTCTGATTTGATTCATCCTGTCTTTGAGGCTTTTGTATTCCTTTTTTCTTTTCAAATTCGACAAGTTTGCATAAAATTACCTGAATCCCTCAGCAATTTCTTCTCATAATGGAAATATCTTGAAAGACACTGAATAATGATCAAACAGCATGAGACACAACCACAATGAAAGCGGCCATATTTTTTTAGTCAGTGGGGAAGGGGGAGAGGGGAAGAGCTAGAGCTTTCTTGGTATCTGTTTAAAGCATCAAAATAGAATTTTTGCTTCTGTAATGCATAGACCTTTGATATATCCAAAGTGCTTCCCAAAGCCTGTGGAATTCAATGGATTGAAAGGTTAATTGTCAATAGATCCACTGTCAAAGTGCTCTCACAAGAGCATAAGTTAAAGAACTGGTTATTACAAATTCAAGCACTAACATTTTTTGTAAGTTTACTATCATTCCTTTTTTAAAACCAGATTTAATACACTGGGCCTATATGGAAGTTGTGGCTTTCTGGAATGCCACATTGCTGCAGCTTTTCCATGTAACGGTTGAAGTGAGAAGCTGATTTTCTCTTGCAACTTACCCCACTCCCTCCAGCCAAATCCTTCAGCTCTCTTGGTCTCAGATTTGGAATCCTAACCTTTATTCAAAAGTCTTTGTATATTGGTTAACTCATAAGTGTGGGCAAGAGCAACATTGGGTCAGCTAGGAAAAGGGAAAAATCACTAACATTAATTTTCATAATCAGTCCTTGGGAAGGATGCATATTGAAGTGGTTTTTATCACTGGCAAATTAATTTGTGCATTGATGACCAATGTGGAAGAGGAGCTGACAACTCTTCCATTGCCACTATTGAATGGTTTGGCTTCGCTTTTATATATGTATATATATATATATATATATATGTCTTTTCTTTTGTCCTTTTACTCTGGACTCAGACAACTGAGCAATCAGTAAATTACATAAATTCATACCAGAGGCAAGTTTATTGTTTTCTGGTTTTAACTGGTTCTTTTATGTTTTTTCTTGCCTACAAAATCCTTCCCGTTTCTCAAATGCAGGATAAGTAGACAATATATAAGTCAGAAAGTATGTGATAATAAATGTTTAACTGCAGTTTTTCATTCCATATGCTTAAAGAAAGGAGGGAAACAATACACATTAATAATATCCCATCATTCTCATATGCTCTTAAGCTGACATGGGAAGAGGATGCATAATTACCTGGATAGAGACTTGAGTATATTGACTTCAGCTATTCCTCAGCTGGAGCTGTTTTTCAGCGTGTGAACACAAAAAAGCTTTAAGGAGTAATGCATAAAAATGCCATTATCTTTGGAAAAAATAATATTCAGCTGGCTTGCCCATTATGTAGGTGAAAGCACAATGGGTACCAAGACTGCTGAGTACATTTGCATGAGATTAGTTAAATCATCTAAGCAGAATTTCCCCACCCCCCGCCTGTTCTACCCCATGCTCAGATGCTGGGGAACTTGGAAGTAAAAGCAGCAAAGAAGATGCAGCACCGCATGAACACTTTCATTATTTTTTTTCTGCTAAAAGAAGTGTCACAAAATGGTGGGAAGAGACTGGCTAGTCATGGGAAACGTTAGTGGGGAAATTGACAGCTCTGGGTTCTGTCGCAGTGTGCAACCACAGGCAACTTGATGAAGTGTCTGGGATCACATTTTTGCACTTGATTTGATTTTGAATGAAATGTCATGACACCAAAATTCCCACTGCCATCCACAACATTCAACAGGAGCGTCAGTACTTCCACTGTGAAATGGGAACTTTTTGAGAGGATTACCCACCTACAGTTTACCCCTTCTCTGAAAGGTTAATAGCCTATCTGGAAAAAAGGGGCAATTTCCTATCACTCTTTGTAGTTGCAGTAGGAATCTGATCTGGGGATTCTGGGAACCTCAGTGGTGCAAATAATGTCCTCTTCCAGTGTCAACTTAAGTGCCATTTCCCAGGTTTTGATCGCTTGCTGCCAATAAGGTACAATGTTACTTGCTAGAGCCAAGACAGACACTAGCTTTCTTGGCATCACACTCGTGATGAATGAGGTCCATCTTTCTGGGCTGGAACTGTGTAGTTCCAAAGTCTTTGTAGACAATTTAGAGAATACGTCCCCAGGATGTTGTACTTTGGAAAACAGGCGTAGGGATGGGAGCATGTTGGCTCAGCTGCGGTCTTACCGTCAATATGGGACGTGAAATAACGCAAAGTTTTCAGTTGACTGTTAAAAATTACTAAATACAAGTAGTTTACCACTTAAGGAGTGTTACATTCTTGTCACGTCTCGGGATTTTCAGATACAACAGATGAAACAAATTAAATTATGCAAGCATTAAAAGAATGCATTGTTAGGCCCGTCTGTGTTAATTTTCTTGCAAAGGTGGGATTTTTGCCTTATGCTTGCACATGTAATATATATGTATGTGTGTGTCCATAGGTGACTCACAAGCCATATCTGCTGCATTTGTTACCCAGTGGGTCTCACAGTGTATGAGAAACCATGAGAGTGCCCATCCCTTATTTGCATTCTTGTTGTATATATAGCTTTGGCAACTTGTTTATGCAACTGAATGTATGCAATCACCAATAACACAGTCCACAATAAATCCCAATTAGTGTTGCCGCATCTTCCTTCATGTTTGTGCTGGCTTCTGTAGATTTAAACACTCAGCAGCAATGATGCATTAATATTGTTTTCTGGTTTTGGTTTTGTTGGTTTTGTTTGGGTTTTTTTTTTTAATGCTGTGTTTGCAGTATAAAGTCCACCATTTATTTTGTTCTCTTTGCTCAGCAGGGACACTTTTTCCACTGGCTCTTTATGAGTCTTCTTCATGAGTACAAAAGCCATTTATCTTTATTAGTTGTATATTTTGCTCATAACCTCTCTTACATTTATGAATTAAATATTTATTGATTCTTTTCATAAAGAAGAATGCTCCACTGCTCAGTAAGAACAGTTACCACAATCTATGCACAGAGAATTGTAAGCAAAACAAACTTGCATTACTTCTGTAAGTCATGTCAGAAGTGACAGGAACTGAATCTGTCTTTTAATAGAGATCTTTGTGGAGCTGAGGTTTTTTCTAAGGAATCTGTAAAATGGGCTATGGCTACTTTTTGCTTGTAATCTTATTGATAGACTAAGAGAACTGAGGGGTATTCATTTTGTCTGTTATTTTATGAAACCTATTCAATTAAAATGGAAAGTGATTAGCTTACTCTCCATTTTTCATAAATTTATTTTAAGGCTCAAAGGAGCAGTGTGGTAAGCTGCCAGATACTACTGCATCAAGCCTACAGCTCTAACTGAAAGTTGCTGCATAAAGGTGTGCAACCCTCTGCAGAAAATTGTGTGTTCATGTAGCACACAAGACAAATCCCCATCACCTCTGAAAATACGGAGATTGTTTCAACCTAGATAATATGCCCTCAAACTGCAGCCAAGGAGTTTGATGCTGAATCTCTGTCTAAAGCGTGGAAAACCTCCATGTCATATAAAATAACTAAAACCTGTTTCCCCTCCCCTCCTGAATTGTTTGAGGTTATGTCCCATGAGCAGAAAGTCTGGCAGACTCTGCAAGGCTGTGCCTCTCCCCTCTCCCCTGGCTGCCTGGCCATGTTCCCCGGGAGCCCAGACAGGGAACAGCCGGATGAATGGCATTTGCTGGCCCACTGGCCCGTTGTGCCCTGTCTTGGCCATGTGCTTCTCCCTGGGATCTCTTATTTTCCCAGACTGCTATGTCTTATCAGCCTTGTTCACTTATTTTTGAGCATTATACCTCTGAGGCTCCTTTGAATTCAGCTGAAATTGACTGTGTAAGGGAGAGGGAGAGGCAGAGAGGGATGGAGGAAGTCTCTCCTGAGGACATGGGCTAGTAACTCTGCCTCCTGCTGAGCATCCTTCTGCCCCCTCACTTACTGCAGCCTTTGGCAGTTGGGGATCAAATACAACTTGTGCCCTCTGCTACAAATCATCTAGGTGGCATCTCTCTCTATGTTGTGATCCAAATGGGCTAAAATGAACCCTGTCCCACTATTCACTACTGATGCCCTTGAAGTTGGTGGGGTGCCCAGAATACCCCAAAATCATTTGGGGGTTTTTCCTCACGCTTGATCTAGTTTGGGGGGGAAAAGGAGCTTCTGAGACCTTCACCTGAGAGCTGTTACACACTGTCCCCTCCTGAGTGTACATGTGGCTGGAATGGCTTTTTTTCAAGTTTTTTTTTTTAAGCTGGGCTGGCACCACCCGTCCAGTGGAATCACCATAAGGACACACAAGGAAATGTGGGAAAAGGACCTTTTGCCCAACATCCTTCACTGAGGGATGCCTTGGATTTAACAGTAGTGGAGCCAGAGAGCTTGAACAGCTTCACGCTGGTTGCATTTTTCAGTGGACTCCTATAAAATGCTTCTTTTTTTTTTTTCCCCCAGTGCTTGGGGGTTTGGATTTCTTTTTGAAGGAATAGAAACACGGAGAGGAAAAAGCCTTTCCTCAGCAGCACTGTTGACACAGCCTCAGTTTTCATTATCTGCACTTTTCTTCCGTGGCAGCAATAATGTCACCTCCCTCCCTCTCCTCTGGGCTCCTGACACATCAGTCAAATGCCCACAGCAAGATTGCCAGGGAATGGTTTTTGACAGGAAGAGCAGCTCGTGCCTTGCAGCTACGACGGCTCTTATGGCGACCAGCATGAGGACAGCACAGGGCAAGCACTGAGCCAGCAGTGTCGGACATCAGGCCTCGCGCCATGCTCTTCAAAACGCTCTTTAATCTGCTTTTCTTGTGGGACTTTGCCCCTTTTGCTTCTGATGGATTAATTTCTCCCTGGGGAGAAATTAATGGCCCTGTGTTTGCCATTATTTCTGTGGTGATCCGCTGAAAGGCAGCAAAATGAAGGTAATTTTCTGTGTGTCCTGGCCAGGAAGGTTTGGGTTAATGCTTTCTTGCCAGGCACAAGCCACACAAGCCATCCAAAGCTAAGCTCTAATTAGTCATTCTCCTACAATTTAAGCTCTACTGCATCTTCATTTTACTGTTTCTATGGTGGGTAAATCCTTTCTTTGCAAGATGCTTTCCTCTAGCTAAGGGTGTATTTGCCTCCATGGAGGTGATCATGCTACTGAGATAAATAGTCCTGAGGGCCAGGAACCACAGTGCCAGGAGGTCAAACTGGAAGCACTGCACATACAGCCCTTGCTTGTATGGTAAGGTGAGCAACCCTCACTGAAATATGTACATCCTGTCTCTCTCCTCTCCCACCGACATTTCTGGTGTGAAGTGTTGCAGTGGGAAGACCCCATCCCTTGCCTGCCAGTGGGCTGAGATGCTTTCAGGTGTGCAGAAGGAAGAGATCAGCTCCACATCCTTTGCTGCTACACTTCTCCCCTGGGGCAAAATCAGGGTGCTCTGGTGACAGTTTGGTCTCAAGGGGCCTGTGCCCACCAGAGAGAGCCCAGGGCTCTGCAGCAGCTTAGTCACTGCCTATTGGAAATGGCCCAGCTCTGCCTGACAGCAAGAGATGCATTCTCCTGTGGCCTCAACCCAGGGACAAACTTCACCCATGTCAGGTTTGTGATGAAAGATATTCTCCTTTACCACCTCATCCTCCTCAGGGCTGCCTCGTTGAAAACTGTGGTTCAAGTTGAAATGCTGGCTGTTAAAAGATAAAACAGTGTCCCTGTCTATGAAAGCCAACCATCCTGGGTGAGCTCATGAGAAAACCTGATCTAACCTGCCTGTCTGAACAGTATTTATAAACACTGCTACCCAAGGATTAGGCAGCCCAACCAGGCTGCAGGGATGTAGTCAGGAAAAGCAGTTGTTTATATGTATTTTAAACTTCCTGATGTAGCACAGTTTTATAAAAAAATCACAAGGTCACAGGCTTTTTGTTTTGGGGATTTTTTTGGCAAAGCCCCGAGAGTAACAAGCAGTCCTTCAAAACGTTGCTGCCTCCATTTATTTAAACATTTCAGGATCTTGATGTCATGTCCCCAGCCCCCATCCCAAACCTTAGCAAATATCAAGTTTTGTCTTTGGGGTTGTAAAGCAAGCCAGGATGCATTTGACAGACCAGGACCTTGCTGGATGTAAATTCCTACAGCTGCACCTATGCTGGGCATGCTGAGCTGATTTTCACCAGCTGGTGAGCTTTAAGTGGTGTCCACAGCCAATGCCCTGCTGCATGTAGGGCTGGGGTTTTCAATCAGGTCTGGCCAAAATACACCTGGTTTACCGCTCTTGGGTTGTGAGCCGCTGAAGTAACACCCCCGGGCTATGGTTTTCAAGTGACCTGTTTAGGATGATGGGAAGCAGCTAGGGGATCTGGGTTTGCCTGCTGGGACCAAGTGTTATAGCTGGGGTCCTCCTGGTTATTGTCCTGATGGTTCCAGTGTTCCTTCTCTGCCCTGGGCTCTTGTACTGGGGGGTTGGTATGTGGTTTTTATGTCGAGGCAGAAAGGCTTTCAGAACTGTTCACGTACCTGTGCTGGATACCTCTGTGCTCAAAGTCCATCCCACCCTCCTCTGAACATCAAAGGGGTTCCCATGCCCAGCTGTTGATGAAAAAAGCTTCCCTCCTCTTTGCTGCCCTAGCAGCTAAGTGGAGGTCTGTGCTTTTGTGTTTGTGATACCCTAGGAATGTTTTTTTCAGTTGTTGTTTGTTGTTAAAGCACACTAATCCTCTGATTCCTCCCTGGTTGGAATGCAAACCCTGTGTTTTATGTTAGTCAACAGTCAGCATTTTTACTAGATGAGATTGAGGGATAAAGGATGTTTACTTAGGCCTGGTGGTCTGTGATACTAGAATGAAGTTAAAAAATAAAAGAATTACTAGTGTTTTTCATATCTTTAATATTTTTTCGGCTATTTCTTCAACCCAGCTAGTTTTTTGGAGTAGTTAATTGTCTGCTGCCACTGAGACTGGAATATTCTGTTACCCCTTCCTCTGATTTTAAAGGTGGTTTCTAGAGAAACTATTCTGGTTGCCATGTTCCTTCCTAGAAAAAACTTTCTTTTCCTCTCGTCTGCTTGCCCCTTAGTGCCTGGGACTTACTCCTGGGACCTGGCTTTGCAAGGACTTGCATCACGTCTGTCTTCCCCCACCCCCGCTTCAGGTTACTGAATTTACATTTCTATTGTACAAGTAATTACCTCATTCCTGGCTTCAGGCTGGATGCCTTTGCTTAGGAAGGCACTGTGCTGTGACTGTAACATTTCTCATACCACGTATATGATTTATAATGATAAGAACACTTTTTAGGATTTATAATTGACAGCTCGCCACAAACTTAGCATACAGCCTAAATGCATAAACATGACCAAAGAGTGATCTGAGGACGTGATTCCCAACACGGTGTGATGCTTGGCCACCATTTTATTAGTCTTTTGGAACTCCCACCCGCACCAGCTGCAGAAGAGATGCTGAAATTCCCATAGCTGATGAAGGGCAAATCCCAGACCTGTTGCCCTTCCGCTTTTGGCAGCATGTTGCTGCTTTTGCAGTTTTTCTACACCAGTGTCTTTGGCAGATGGAAGCTCAAAGAAGAGAGGGACCTCCAGCGTCTGACTGGTGGCTTTGGAGAGAGGCTTCTTCAGCCCTGCTGTGTTCAGGGCTCAGTGGTTCCTTGCCGAGACAAAGGAGTTTTGCCACCATTAGAGAGAGAGCATGGGCTAACAGGCTCTTCCGAGGAGGAAGGAGCTCGCTGTATTTGCCAAGCCTGTTTCTCCTTAGGCTTAGCACACAGATGGACATGAGTGTGCATACCCGGTGTGTAACTCTCTGTCTCTCATACCCCCAAAGGTGTCCTGCAGGACTTGCCTAATGGTCCTATGGATGTGACCCTATGGATGGATAAAGAAGATCTGATTAAAAGCCCAGCCTTTTTGGAGTTCATGTTATGATCTTTAAAAAGTTTGGGGAAACACTTTAAACTGAAAGGCAAGGCCTAAGAGGAAATGTTTTGCTGAAAAGTGATTTCTATCTAAAGAAGTAGCTCTTCTTCGCCTAGTTTCTGTATTTAATTTTTTATCAGAGCAAAAACTACTTTCATAGGAAAGTTTCTGTGCAGAAATGTTGATTGATTCAGTGCAGGAATCAGATTTCCAACAGAGGGTAACTCTTCACTGAGCCGTATTAAAAAAAAACAAGCCTCCAATTAATTTTCTTTATACTGGGGAAAATTCTCTGTCACTTGCTGAGCAAGGCTGGCAAATTCCAGGCAGCAAAGCTGTGCTGGGACTAAATTTGGGCTTTTCATCAGAAAGCAACTGGTGTCCTTCTGTCCTTTTTCTACTTCACCCTTATAACGGATGTCAATCCATGAATTTAATTGTCAAGGTGGGTCTGAAGGATTCATTTGTCATATTCCTATACATACATGTGTTTACTCTTCTCAAGTAGGAATGACGTTCAGAATTTGCAGCCAAGGCTGGATTAATCGATGATAAAGCAGCTTTGAAATTCTTGTTGTAGGCCTTCTAAAAATAATCCACATGATTAAAGCTCTTCATCAGAACGCCAATTCCATGGTAAAGTTAATAATCTCTGCCAGGGCTCCAGGCATAGGTTGTCACCTAACTAACAGTTGGGGTTTGTGGACCTTTAAGAGCAAATATCTATAGTACAGCTCATGGATCAGTGACATTTTAGAAGCGTGGGGAGGGAAGTCAATCCAAATATCTTCTCCTTACTTGAAAAAAGAGCACTGAGAGCGAACTCTTTCATCAGCCTCGTTTAAGGTTTTCATTTGAATGTGTTAAAACAGCAGAGCAATAGGATTTTTTTGTACCAGTTACATAAAAATACTTTTCTTTGTGAGGGTAGTCCTATTTTAGCACTTCTAATCTATAATTAAGATAATATCCTTTAGAAATCATACCTCCTGCCCCATAAACTACTAGTGCATTTACAGGGATAAAATACGCACATAAAAGGCCCTCTTATGACTGAACGGATCTGTGCATGCTGGAGCATGGAGACAGGCCCATCTTGGGCAAAGAGTTCCTCAGTAATGGGCAACCCCTTTCTTCATCACTGCAAATTAAGAGGGTTCAAGAGCTGTGAAAACGCACAGGCATTCTTTGATCTCAGGATCACATAATAGGATGGGCTGCAAAGCCTCTCTGGAGTCCCTACTTCCCTGCAGGGTACGAATGGCACAGAGGGCAGTGGTGGCCCTGATGCTCTGCTGTGGGGGACTAAGGCTGGGCAGGTGGGTGGTAACCCAAACACAGTTTTACTGCTTGTTTGCTCAGGTCCAGAACAGGCACTCAGAATGCTCAGGGTGGCTCAAAGGCTCCCTGCTATGCAGCACCCTACGGTTGGAAAAGGGGAGCCAGAGCAGGCTGGAGTCCTGGCCGGGGACACCCAACCCAACCATCAGGCTGCTGTGGCGGGGGGAGCTGCAGCAAATGAGGCCCATTTCTGGATTCTGCCACACCCTGCACTGGCAATGGGGAGAACTCTAAGTTGGAAGGGTGTGGAGATAAAGTACAAAACTCCTTTCCCTTATATCAAAAAGGCCTAGACAAACACCATAAAATCAGTTCTCAGTTCAGAAGAAAAATGAAAAATAGAACATGCATTCAAAACTTTCATAATTTGCTATTTCTTTCTTCCTAATATTAAGAAAAGAAATGGAACTCACAGTTTTTTTGGTACTGTGATCTGAGGGGAATATTTCTCAGAAAAACTGGGAGGAGGGATCTGAAAAAAAGCTTTGCTTTTAGTTTTCCTCTGGTTGCTCATCTTAGCATGAAGTCTGCAGTTGAAGAAGATATGCAGTTTGTAATCTTCTGCTCTGGTTTCTTGGGTTCTGGGTTTTTGTTTGTTTGGGTTTTTTCCCCTGCAAAAGCAGCTTTAATAAAGGGACTAATTCATTACAACACTTGAATGCTAAAAACCATCAATGTCTTTTAATGCTGTATCTTGATACAAACAGGAAAACACAAATGATTTTGTGGCTGGATTTGACTGTTCTTCATTATTTTATCTATCCTCTTCTCCCCTTCTTCCCTTCCAGAATCACTGATGCATTTCTAATAGGAAAAATGCAAAGTGTGCAAGTTGTCTTGGCACTTTGGCTCAACATCTAGTCATGTTGCACTATTATGTTGACTCTTCTGCACAGGGAGAGTACATGAAAAAATCCCAGAAGCACTTTTCTGGTTCAGGCAACCACAAAATCAACTCTTTTTTTTTTTTTTTTGTTGGCTGTGGGGAAAGAGATTCTACAGAGATGGACATCTTGGAGTTAATCAGCTGGTTTGACGTAAAAGGAGCTGTGTGGAGAAAAGCCAGTGGCATGCTGTGTATGTAACTGATGTATGTAACAGATGTATGCTGTGCTTATACTTGGCTATTCTTTCTTTTGTTGGTTTTTGGGATGGAGAAAGGAAAGAGGAGGTGTCGTGGTTTGACCCTGGCTGGATGCCAGAGATTTACCCACAACCTCTCCTGGAGGAAAAAAAACCTGGAAAAATAACAGGCAAACAGGCAAAGCAAGGCAAACTACAAAGGAAGAACATAAAGGATTTATTTATTAACTAACAAGATCAAGGCTTATGTGAGAAGCATCATTTAAAAGGCAACCTTTTCCCCCCACCCCTCCTGCTCTTATAACAGATCTAATATTCCCTTTTTTCACCAGGAGACAAAGGGGGAACAGGGGTAGGGCTAAAACCAGGCTTGTTGGTATTTCTGACCAGATCCAGGGTAGGAACTATCTCTCTGTCCTTCCATAAAGTTCTCTCTCTCTCTCTCTCTCTCACGAGAGGAAAAGTCTTTCATGACCCGTTCCCAAGTGAGATCTCGACCCAGGGACGACAGCTCTTCCATTCTCTGTTGTCTGAGAGCCACAGCCAGGATGCAGCCTTTTAAGTACTGGCTTTTTGCTGCTTCATAATGAGCCCATCCCAAAGTACACAATTCAGATCCTACCACAATGCAATTCTGTCACAAAATGTCTGTCCAAAAGGATCTCTGCCGAGGCTCAGCTCCGGCTCTGTTTTTCTGGGCTCCGAAAAACATCTGCAGCTGTTGCAGCATGATTCTCCATCTTCAGTCGTGGCTTCAGATGGATTCTGCTTCACTGGTTCCTCTCTCTCTCTTTCATAGGTTTGCACCATGTTCCTTTCCACAAACAGCAGCAGGATGCCTGGAAGAACGTTCCTACCCCTTCTCTAGTAGGTCTGGGGGCCTTCAGAGCTTCCAACCTCTCCACACAGGTCCTGTTCTGGCACTCTACATCGTGCTACTAAGTTTTTTTTATTTCTCTCCCAAATATGTTTATTCACAGAGGCATTCCTATCTTTCCAACATTGAATCACTGGCAGCGACTGAGGCCCAGGCAAGAGCTGAGCTGTTAACCCCCTCGCTGCCAGAGGAGCAAAAAAACCCAAACCAGACCAGGAGGATTTACGGAACTCTGCTTTTAGAAACTGGTTATATTGAGTTGTTCATAATTATTTTATAAAATGGGAGGGGATGAAATGGGAAAACTTGACCCAACTATTTTCAAGACTTCTGAGGGGTGAATTTAATTATTTTGGTGTTTTGTGGTTTTGCCCATTGAAGTATGAAGTCCTTCAGCGGCTTGTGTCTGCCCTTGTGTTTTTATTTTAGGATACTTATAGAGCTCCACTGTTGTGGTAGATGTGCCTTTCACAATCCATAGTTCAACACATCACTCTGAATTAATATTGGTGACAAACTCCTCTTTACATGAGGGGAACTGAGAGCAAGCTTATGCATTTGGGACAGGGTTTGTTCCTCATTTAAAGAAGAATATTTTTTCAGTATATGTTTAATTATCATGCTTAATCTATTTGCCAAAGTCTTGAAGATCTGATTTGGGAACATTAAACTCTATCCCAGAGGATGCAGACAATGTGTACAGCTCCTGCCTGCCTCATACCCGTGAACATCCTGTGACAGCCTTACCACAGTCTACCATGGATTAGAAATGGGATCCAGCCTTTCCCAGAAGCAAGGAATCCTCAGCTGAAGCAGATAAAAAGTCTCAACAAGGGTTCATAACAGACCTAAGGCTAATTCTTTGACTGGGGCAGCAGCTTCCTAACTTTTTCTCATTGGCTGTGGTTTTTGAAGTGGAGTTAGTATGAAAACAAGGGTACTCTCTCTGTTCTACTTAACAAGGGCAAGAGCAAATCACCAGCCTGTTAATTTGCTGGTTTGATCACATGATGTGTACCCTCTGAAAATCCTACCTTAGGTCAAAATAAAACCGAATAGGAAAGCCATGTGACTACTGAGGGAGAGAAAGGCATGCTGAACAATGCAGATGCATGTTAGAAAACACTTATTAGTGGTGATTGGAAAAGTTAATGGGGATATCTTCTTCAGTGGATTTGAATCAGGCTTTTACAGGAAAGCATTTGTACTCATAAAACTACTATGGTAGTTTTATGTATAGGAGATCTGTGATTTGATGATTGCAATGGAGGGATCCCTCAAGGGGTTTTACGCAAGTCACTTGGGCATGAACAACAGTCTGGTCACACTCTGATAGTGCAGGAGCCTGGAGTGATTCTCTCAGGGTTCATTCCCTACTCTGCTCTCAAACCTTGCCTCAGCAGTTCTCATACTGCAATGATTAGACTCCCTTATACATTTGGATGGTTACAATTGTTCCCAGCTGTGATGTTTGCACACTTCCACATTACAGGAGGGTGACTGATCATGTATAGGTTTTATCTATAAGCCAGACAGAAAAGACCTCTGAAGCTATTCCTGCCTCTGTGTTGGAAGGCATTTGAGTTCAGGCACTCTCACTGGAAGTCCTGGAGCTTCCCAGGCCTGACTGACTGTCAGAAGGGAATTCTTCCACACAGAGACCCCCAATAGCATTGTGTAGTTCAGGAGGGAGGAGAATTCTTTAAGCAGGGGTCTGGATCATGGCACAGCACCACATGCTGCACCCCTGGAGATCTGCTGTGCCAAAGAAATCCAGGGATCCAGCCAAACCCATCAAGTTGCTGGACATAGGCTGACCCTGGGTACCTGGGAGATCTTGCTGTGTTGTTGGTGGAAGGGTGCCAGGGGACGCTCATGTCTCTGCCAGGTTGGCTGGCTAGTTTGGGCTCCTTGCCTCACAAGAGTGGGGCATCTCCTCTTGAAGCTGAACTGCTTTGGAACAAGTCTTCACTGTGCTACTGTGTTGGGACAGAGAAGTCTCTCAAAGCTTGAGTTGAGTTCATAGAGCAAATTTCAGCCCACAACAATGCTAGTCTACAACTAAGATACACAATCCCTGCTTGTGTTAAAGCTGCCTCTTGATAATTTATTCCCCACTATCACAGAATCATAGAATGGTTTGAGTTGGAAGAAATCCACTTTAGTACAGTGGTGAGTGTCCCCACCTGTCATGCAGGAGACTGGGGGATTGGTTCCTGCCAGGAGGCAGTGGTGCTGTTTAAG
This sequence comes from Pitta sordida, assembly GCA_013390025.1. NCBI lineage: Eukaryota > Metazoa > Chordata > Aves > Passeriformes > Pittidae > Pitta > Pitta sordida. Next base: position 87,127 of record WEKX01026508.1, on the reverse strand, counting down.
GGTTGGACTCGATGATCCTTGTGGGTCCCTTCCAACTCAGAATATTCTGTGATTCTGTGAAATAAGGTATAAGAAACGGATTTTAAAGTTCATCTACTTCCAACTCCTCTGCCATGGGCAGGGACATCTTCCACTAGACAAAGCTCTTCAAAGCCCTGTCCAACCTGGCCTGGTACACCTTCAGGGATGCAGCATCCACAAGTTCTCTGAGCAACCTGTTCTGGTGCCTTGCCACCCTCACAGTGAAGAATTTATTTCTAATATCTAACCTTAACCTAGCCTCTTCCAGTTAAAAGCCATTACCCCAGGTCCTATCCCTTATATGTTCATGTTTTAACACTGATGTTGGTGTGTCCACATGAGCATGTGGACTGTCTTGAGGCACTTCTTATTTAGCAGTACCTAAGATAGGAAGGTCTGAGCCTCCATCCCTGTATTTTGCACAGAAAGGTAGGGCAGGTGGTCAGGTTATTTGCTTTTTCAGTAAGGAAATCATTAGCTGAGGTCACTGTGGCTCAGGTTCTTTTAGAGGAGCTGACTGCTATAGAGGTCCTTGGCCCTTGAGGGATCTCAATGCCTATCTTCCCTGCTCTCCCTTTGTAAAACAGAACTTTCCATATATCAAATCTGGTAGCTATTCCTCTGACGTATTTAATGTCCTAATAGGTAACGTTTGTCCCCTTAGATATAGCCATAAACCCCCGAAAACATGGCTTTTGGCATGCTGACATGATGCTGTAGTTGGCTCGCACTATGAGAGTGGATTACAACCTAGTGTTGGCAAAGCATTTTGCAGCTCTCAAAGGAGAGCACCCTAGATTCATAATTCATAGAATTTAAGGCCAGAAGGGACTATTAGATCATCCAGCCTCATCTGTATAATACAGATCATAGCATTTTGCTGAGTAATTTCTGCTTCAGCCCTATAACTTCTGTTTGAGCTACAGTGTACCTTGTAGAGGAACATGTACTTTTAATTAAATGAAACCAGAAATTAAGATTTTTTTAAAAAAATATTATTACTTGGTGGTACGTAGTTTGGTCTAGCAGCTAATCAACTCTCAACTGTTAGTGATTGTTAACATTGATTTTATCTTCTTTCTTAGCCAAGTTTCCAGCCCTTAGATCTCACTACATTTTTGACTCCTATAATAAAGAGCCATTTACTATCAGAAATATCTTTTAAAATAATTTTTTGCTATGGATTACAAAGTCCTAAAGTTCAGGATATCGATCACCTCAACTGGACATAAGGAAAAAAAGAAGAACTCTGTGATCCTTAGATAGATAACACTTCTTTTCTGTACATTTAATGTGCCTGCAGAACAGACTTGGTATTTGCGAAAATTAAAGCAAATCCCTTCTAAGACGTTAACAAACATGGCTCAAAGCCTGTTCTTCATTCGGGCAGAAGAATTGTCTCCTGCTTTGGAAAAAACCACAGCTGAAATAAAAATTTATATTAGAGTAATGCAAAGCATTTCATCAGACTTCAGACGCAGTTGAATTTAGCCTTGGGCCAGAGGCTGAGTGAGTTCATGAACCGCAGCTCATGTTGGGAAAAATTCATCTGTAGGAAGTGCTGCTTCTCCTCCTCCCATGACAACTTGCACCTTTTACCATGCTCCTCAGAGACACATACGTGGAGAGGACAGGGAGGGAGAGAAAAGCAAGAGGAAGCAGCTTGCATCTCTTGTAATCACTCATTTTTGCTGGGGGAGGATTTAGCTGCCCTTCCCTACTTTTCCCTCAGTGTAAGGGGATGCAGGATGGCATGAGAGTGTCTCAGATGTCTGTGATTCAGAGTGTCTTATATTGTCCTTGAAGGAGTTTCTGGGTTATTGGATACGAAGCCTGCCTAGAGGAAAAATAAAGAAAAGCCTCCCATCTCATCTGATAATGTTTGGAGGAGTGGAATGCTTTTGCTAGAATCAGCCATCTCCACCAGGAACTCTCTGCTGGTGACATGCTTCTGACATAGGGGCAGTTTATAGGAGTCCCCTAAACAAAATACATATATAGTGACTGCAAAATCATGTTACTGCATCTCACAACATCTATTTTCACATCATAAAGTGGAGGTGCTTGCTTCAGTTATGCTGAAAACATTGAGTGTAGGCCTCAGTTCGAGACAATCTCTCTTGATGTGGTTGGCATGGCTGATTAGTCACCACAGTGAGAACTTAACTGTGAGGAAGAGTTGTGTGATTAGGGAGCTTGGGATTTTTTTTTTTTAATACACAAAGAAAATTTGGAAAGAATAAGGGTTATCCACAGATGTCAACATCTCTGAGAGTTATGCAAAAGATGCTACACGCCTACATAACTACTTTCATTATAGGATGTTAAGAGGTTGGAATGGACCTTAAAGATTATTTAGTCCAAACCCTTTCTGCCCCCTTTCACCAGACCAACCCAGCTCTGAACACTGCCAGGGTTGAGGCATCCACAGCCTCCCTGGGCAACGTGTTCCAGTGTCTCTTCCTAATATCTAACCTAAATTTCACCTCTTTCAATTTGTACTCATTAACCCTTGTCCTATCACTACAGTTCTTTATGAAGAGGCCCTCTCTGGCTTCCCTGTAGGCCCCCTTCATGTATTGGAATTTTGCTATGAGGTCTCACACAACCTTCTCTTCTCCAGGCTGAACAGCCCCAACTTTCTCAGCTTGTCTTCACAGGGGAGGTGCTTCAGTCTTCTTACCTGCCTGCACTGGATCCTGCTGTCTGTGTCGCCAACTAAGATTTTGAACAGTATCAGCCCCAGTATTGGCCCCACTACTGACCCCAAGGGACACCAGTTGTCACTGGTCTCCCCATGGACAATAAGTCATTCGCCACAGCTCCTTGTGTGTACCTATCCACGCAGTTCTTTCTCTGTACAGTGGTCCATCCATCAAACCCCTGTGTCTCCAATTTGGAGACAAGGCTGTCATGTGGGACAGTGTCAAATGCTTTGTGTAAGTCCATGTAGATGACATCAGTTGTTCTGCCCCATCCACCAGTGCTGCAGCCCTGTCATAGAAGGTCATCAAATTTGTCAGGCACGATTTCCCCTTTGCAAAGCCATGTCAACTGTTACCAGCCATCTCTTTGTTTTTATGGGCTTTAGTATAGTTTCCAGGGGAATCTACTCCATGATCTTGGCTGGTACAGACTGACTCTGTAGTTCCCCAGATCTTCCACTTTCCCCTTTTTAATAGTGGGAATTATGTTTCCCTTTTTCCAGTCATCAGAGACTTCACATGACATGCACGATTTTTCAAAAATAAACAACAGTGGCTTAGCAACTGTGTCTGCCAGCTCCCTCAGGACCTGCGGATGAATCTCATTGGGTCCCATGGACTTGTGTACATTCATGTTTAGATTTCTTCCTATAGATAGTTATGGATATTCTTCTCAGCTTTCTATTTCGGCTACCTGCTCTAATATCCCTTTTATTTTCCAAATTTTTCAGCTATGCTAGTACTGAAGAAACATGCTCTGATAGATTGGTGTCTGCAGCGTGTAGAGCAATAAGAAGCTGGTGAAGAGTGTAGCATCTGTGTGTTGCTGGGTTAGCACCAACACTTGGTCAGCTACATCAAGGGTTTCCACCAGTGAGAGACACACCATTGCATCTTCAGTCCTCTGTGTCCTCCTATTCCTATTCCATGGGGCCAAAGTGTAGCAAGAGGCATGTTAAAAGCATCCTCTTTACTTAGCCCCTGTCAGTCCTAGAGTAGGGAAGTCCTTGATGACTCTTTTGCATGTTGTCATCATTCTGTCAGCTGGAACTTTGTTAAAAGGCTAATTCCCCTCTGAAGCTTTTGACAACTTAGTTGCTCTTTTTGTCGTTGTTCTACCTTAATCTATGCCGGCAGGTATATAGTCCTTCTGAAAGAAACCAGGCAGAATTTGGAGAGCAAACAAGGTACATACAGGTGATGTTGGAATTCCTAGGTGTGATGCAAGGTATAGAGGAAAGCCAGCAGCAAGTTTGATTGAAGATCTCATGCCATAGTCTTGTGAGGAGACACTGTAAAGAAGGTATGCCTCTCTTACTGTCTACTTGTTCCTGCCCTCGTCTTTGTTTTGGCACCAGAGATGATGCAGCTGAAGATTAGGGTGCTTATCTGTCTGAAAATAAATATGACAGCCAGAAAACAGCTACATTGCTGCCTGCAAGTTGCAAATAATCTGTACAGAGCTTGATATAAAGGTGCAAAGCCTGGTGTCAGGTTCTGACATCTTGCCATGAAATGCAGTTATTGCCTATCCCCTCCTCCATGTTTCTTTTGCTGGTGGCTGCCTGCAGGAAAGCCAGCCAAGGTATCAAGTCCATAAATGCTTTGATAAACCAGACTGATACTTTGCCAAGCCATCTAGTTTCACTCCACATTTTAACTCCACATTTCTTTTAGAGCCAATTTCTATTGTGTCCAATGAAACCGTAGTGCTACAATCTGCTTTGGTGACTCTTCCGTGTGCATTGACTGACATGTTTTCAGCTGATCAATGGCCTAGGACTGCTGCACAAAAGACCCAATCATGGCAATGCTTGCAGGATTGTAGCAGATGCTTTGATATCGCTAATTTGGAGTGCTAGACTGTAATGCTTGCCATTGATTTCATCACTCTGGTCAGAATGCTTCATAATGTTACTTTAGGCCTTTCTCTTATCCCACTTGTAACAATTTGATTGCAATGAAGAGGCCTGTGTAGCGCTTGCAGAAGGGTGTTTTATGTGGATACTTGTTTTCTATAAGTGTATAAAGAGATATCCATCTAGATGTGTAATAAACACCTCATAAAGCAGCTTGACTCTACATGGAGATTTGCAGCTGTGTTTACATAGCCTGACACTGCAATATCCATACATCATCCCTTCCTCAAGGAAGTCTTGCATCTCTTTTATCTGTTCTTGCCTTTTAGAGGCTCTGAGTTAGGATTTACTTTGCTCTCACATGACCAAAACTTACCATCACCATATTGCATCTGTTTCTTAGCAGATGTTGTGGAAACATGACAGCGTAATACAGTGCTGTGCTAACTTGATCCAAGTACACTTGGAAGAGATGGACTTGAACTTAAGTACCACTGGTAGAATATGATGTGAATTAAAGAACATGTAGGTCAGATTTAGATCTTGTTATCCTCATGACAACAGGCTGTGAGTCTCACTGTCTTCGTGCCTGGAATTGTGCTTAAATGAAACCATTAACATGTTCTTCCCCAAACCTCTCCAAAGAAGCTAACAAATTAGCAAAAGGACTCCCTTTTGGGCATTGCTTGTTTCACTTGTTGTCAAGGAATAGGTTCTGCAAAATTCGCCCCACCTCTACAGACAGCTTGGTGCTGCAGGCACTGAGCTTGGACCTTTCAAAGGAATTCCCACCTTCCGGTTTGGTTTGCTGGGTTATCCTGAACCTGCTCCAGGAGCTCATGTGGGCAGAGCTGCCTTGTTGCTAAATCCTGCTCTCTTGCATGATGCTTAAGTAGGGATTAATTTGTTCCTTTACTATAAATCTTGCAGGGACAATGGAGCATGAGGGCACAAACTCACACAGAAGCACAAACACATACTCCTCTAATACTAGAAATTTCCTGAGAAGTAAATGTAAACTGTGGAGTTTGTCATTATTACAAGTTGCATTGCGGTGGCAGGAGGTAGAATCTCCCATCTTCTTGTGCTCTGCATCTTCTACATGGCAACTCCAAGAAGCTGGTATGGAGTTGCCTCCACACACTGTTTGTGGAAGGTCATGTGTCTTCTGCTTGGCTGCTTCCCATTTCCCTGGCTGCAGCTCTGTGCTTCCTCTCTAATTATAAAGCAAATGTATAGAATTATCATAGAATGTTTTGTGCTGGAAGGGACCTTAAGGATCACCTCATTCCAACCCCTCTGCCATGGGAAGGGACACTTTTCACTACATACGCTTGCCAAAAGTCCTTCTCTGTCTTTCTTATCAGCCCCTTTAGGCACTGGAAGGTGCTAAAAGGTCTCCCTTGGAGCCTTTTCTTCTCCAGGTTGAACAACCACAACCATCTCAGCCTTTCCACAAGAGAGGTGCTCCAGCCCTCTGAACATCTTCATGACCCTCCTCTGGACTCAGTCCAACTGATCCATGTCCTTATATTGAGAGCCACAGAGCTGGACTGGGCACTCTAGATGAGGTCTCACAAGTGCAGAGTAGAGGAGAAGAATCACCTCCCTCACCTTGATGGTCATGCATGGAATCAATTTTAATGGTTTTTTTTTTTTTGTGGTGGTAGTGTTTTTTAACGATTTTCCAGGCCTTGTTTTAACCCAGGTGCTGTTGTGACCCTTTACACACATGGCAGCACCACGTAATCAAGTACATGCATATGACTTTGTGCTACTGTTTTTAACAACAGTAAGGAGGTTTTTTCTGTGTTGATCAGACAGGCATTCTATCTTCACCCCTTTTTGGTGTCCTCTTCCTCCCTGACCTTCTGCCACCTGCTAAGCAGACCTGTGTGACTTCCTTCCCACTCCAGTGTGTACTGCAGTGACCTGCCAACTAATCGTCCTGAACTTGCTCACACTGCTGGGACCTGACTTGCAGATTCTAGCTATCTTCACTTGAGGAATGGCAGCCTGGCAGCCTTCCAGTCTGACTGCTGGATCTGGGCCAGCGATTTATTGGGAAACTTCTGCTCCTCTTGCACTTGCAGTAATTTTCATCCCCCCTGGGGGATTTGCCTAGTACCAGGTAGAGAAATCCAATGTAAAAACCCTGGGAATTTGCTCTGTGCTCAGCAACACATAGTTGCTACTGACTCAATCCTATTTCTTCTATAGCAATATATAGCGGACTGTAAAACCAATAAAAGGTACTTTTACCTGTGACTGCAAATATATTGGTAGACAGGAAAAAAAGGTGCATATGCTGGGAATTGAGACAGGGTCCAAATGTGATGCTCAGTAAGAACTGCTAGAAGAAACGTAGAAGAGTTTTTATGAGAGAAGAGAGAAGAATAATTTTACTCTGCTTCACTTTTGGACCAAGAGTGTACTTATTCCTATCCTGTGCATTGCTGAGACTCCTTTCCTTTACTTGAATATATTAAAACGAGCCAAACAAGCTGAGTTTCTCTGTTGTTCACACTAAACTGCTGCACCCTGTGCACTGTTCCTACAAAATGGGGTGACTCTGCACACTCTATGCCTAACTTTTGTGCTAGCAAAAATGGCTTCAGAGGAGCTGCTCACAGAATAATTCCCAAGGAAATGGGAGCCCATGCTTTAGATACATGTCCATTAAGTAAGTGCTGGTACACTAGCTTACAACTAGTGCTGTTCCACAGAATTCACAGAATATTCTGAGTTGGAAGGGAACCGCAAGGATCAACAATGATCGATCATAGATGATCATTGAGTCCAACTCTTAAACAGCACCACTGCCTTCCTGGCAGGAATCGAACCCCCGGTCTCCCACATGAGAGGCGGGGACACAGACCACTGTACTAAAGTGGATTTCCTTTGTAGAGAACACAAACAACCATCTCAATATATTTCTTCTGACCGAAGAAGCAAGTATGTGAGCTGTTCCTCAGCACAGAAATTGCTGTTGCTCATCTGTGTCACCCCTCACACAAATTACCACTTGCTCATGTACAATTTAATGTTGGAATGTGAGAAATCACTCAAACTAAGATAAAATCCAAATATTTGAAGGCAGCAGGTCAGCTGTAAAAACACCTTTCTCCTACGTTCCCCAAAGGCCATGTAAAGAGGTGACCCACAGCTGGCCTAACAACTTCACTAGCCTTTTGCTTTTGCGAATGTGCCCTAAGTTGGAAGTGACAATTCACCCAATTCCCTTAGCTCTCTGTGTTTGGTCCCTGTAATGAACTGCCAGGCAGTTCTGGGGGACTGAGAGGGGATGTGTGGTCTCTTGCCTAACAGAGACGAAAGATCGGTGGTAAGAGTCAAGGCCAGCCACAGAGCTGCCATGTATCTGTCCTGAGCCAGAGGCTTGCTGACAGCCTGCAGGCATGATCTTCAGCTGGAGCTCTGTGAAGCACCAAGCTGGAAAAGTCTTAGGATGTCCGTGTTCATCTCAGTCCCACCTAGGTATCACAGTGCTTAAGAAGTAGCGCATTTGCTGGTACTTTTTACTGCAGCCTTGTTCTCAGTCTTGCCCTGGAAGCTACTTGCTGGGAAGAGAGTTGACACTCTCTTCCTCTTCCTGAACTGTGGCTGTGGGGTCTCCTAAGGGGCATAGGAAGGGAGCTGGGAATCATGGCAGTGCCATCATTCTTGTGTGTATCTCGTCGTGATCTTGGACCTTCTGAAATGAATGGTAGCAATTACCCCTTCCATTACCCTTGATAATGTTTTATTAGTAATTGTGTGCGATTATCTATAATTGTCAGTGTTAATAGTACGTGGTAAGTGGCAAGGTACAGCTTACACTTGATTTCTGCCTTGGGTGGGGGAGAAGATGACTGTTTAGTTTGCCACTGCTGTGCTCCATAATAATGTGTTTCATGTCAACTAATGTCACAGTTTAGGACCAAGTGGTTGTACTTAGGATTTGCCTTTCCAAATTAAGTCTAATGTCCACCCTAAGCCAATTCTAGGCTATGAAGGACTTCCAGAAGTACAGTATATCTAGGACCATCTGGGGAACATGCTGCATGATAGCCATGCTTTGAAGAAGTGAATTGTATTCAAGAACATGCCCCTTACTAACTGTGAGTTGAATTAACACCAAAGTATCAGAAAACTTGCCTCATCTTCATGGGGAACGAGTGAGTTCCTTGGCTTGACATTTTCATAGAACCAGCCCCAATGTCATCCTAAACTAAGATTTCTATTTTAGAAAGCTTAGGCAGAGGAGGTAGGGCAGCTGTACAAGAGAAGGACTGGCAATTTATCACTGTGCAAAATAGGAGAAATCCTTCCCCAAAAGAGGGCTCCATGGATTTGTTTTCTGACAGAAAACAGTGCATCCTCTTAGCCTCCAAATAATATGGGAATCAAAAGAGTTATTTACCAAAGGTGCTTCTGGATCAAAGCCCTCCTACAGCCTGAGCTCAGCGAGTTTCGGGTTCAGATCTTGATTCTCACGATTGCATTTTTCCATTGGGCTGAACCGTCTTCGACACTGCTGGAGTGATGGGTATGTTAGAAGGAGGGTTGATTTTCAGGGGAGAGATGAATATAAAAGCTATGGAAAGGAATGTGAAAAATTGCACAGACGCAGATGCACTTTATCTTTGCAGTCCATATCTTCAGTCCACATTAGTTCTCGTGTATAAAACACAAATTTAGGACTTAGACTTGCAGTGACGTAGAATGTACGATGCATGTGTATGTAATGGCCTCTCATATAGTCTGGTGGGCACTTTGAATACGTAGAAACCCACACCCTTTTCAAAGCTCTGCTCTCTAGATTTCCCTCCCAGATTACTGGAACGAGGTGACCCTCTGTGGTTACTAATTGGAAGTGGGTGACCGGCTTCTCTATGGGATTGAGGAAGACCGAGCAGACTAATGACTACTGGAGTGGGACCTGGGAGCAGCTATGTAGTTTAATGTCGCTTTAGACTAGCTTTTGTTTTCTGCTTGAGCCGACCCAACGAACTGGGAATAGTTTCGAGGGGTTGTACAGAGTCTAGTGCATCCTGACTGTAATATGCTGTATCCTGTCCTGCAGGGGACTGGAGGCAAAGCAAAGCCATTCCCTCGGGGAAACAGCCCCGTTCAGCCATAATGTAAACAACACAATACACATCAGTTTTGAGCAGGCGGCACTGGCTGAAAAGATTTTTTTTTGTCTTTTTTTCCCCGGTGTTTATAATACGGACATGACATATCACAAATGAAGACAATGTAAAGGGGTTGAATTCAACGTGTTTGTATTTGGTGATCCTTTTGCATAGTTGCTTCCAATTAATTTGGGAGCTTTTCAGTGAAATTTGTCTCCCTTTTTGTTTTCTACCCACTAGCTTTACTTTCAACACCAAGGACAAAAAGGAAAATTTTCAAGTATTTTATTTTGCTTTGTACTGTTTATTTGGTTTGGGACAAGAACCATAGGCATTAGTGATATTTTTGCTTTAATGTATATTTTCCGATGCATTTATTTTTCATATGATATTTGTATTTTCAACCAAGTTTATCCTGCTGGTGTGTCTTTCATCTTGTTTAGTCAAACCTGTGGTGGGTTTTTTTTCTGGATTATTCTTGTGACTGTACAAGTGTGTGTTGTCTGATATTTGAAAAAAATTAGTCTTTCAGCTGGAGGCATATACATACTATGATTTCACACAGCCATGGGTAGTTCTGCATTGATGGTCATGGTCTAAGACACTTAAAGTAGGCTTGAGCAATTTTAAGAAGTGATGAAGATTGCCCCTTTGAAAAGACAGCCTTTCATATAAAGAATGGTCTAATCATCATTAGCTGGGGAACTAATGAATCCCTTGTGCTTACATCTCAAAACCTCTGGCTTTCCATAAATGATATGTGGTTGTCCCTAACAACAGACAGATAAAACTCAAGTTAATGGTGTAAGAGCAATTTAGCTTACAGTTATGTGTATTTTATTTAGATACGTAATTATAGGAACTGCAATAAGAAATGTGAAGACAGCTTAGATTTACAGGCATGTCTGATGTTTATGTAACAAAAAAATATTGGGGATGGTGTTTAGTTTCCTGAGAACTACCACATGAGTCAGGAGCTAAACACTAGAGTAGCTCATGAAGGATCTCAAAAAGGAAAACAAATATTCTGTATTTATCTTTCTTTTTTTTTTTTTTTTTTCCCAATGGAGCTTTTATTTAAGTTTCTCTTCAGATCCTGGCTTCTTCACTCAACAACTCCAAAGTGGATTTTAAAATTATACTCGTTCATGAAAATGTCTAGCTTAATTTTACTCCTGATATCCTTTGATGTATATAGTGACAAATTTTCAGGTAATATTTCTCCCTTAGGGCAACAGAAGTGTGCAAGATCTTTAAAGTCTTTTAGTGAAATCCAATATCCAGAAACCCCTCATCACCAAGGTAATTTGTTAGCACCCAGTGGCTATGGAGAGCACCTTACCCTAGCCTACCCAAAGGAGAAGAGTTTCTCAGGACCATAAGAAAAAGAAAACTCTTATCCTACTGACATACACAGGGGATATTTGCTGGTTTCACAGAAAGCAATGCTGTTGGGATGCTGATTCTCCCTGGAGTGGTGCTGGTGCCAGTGCCAGCAGCCCACAGACTCACTGCGTTGAGCATGGCTGGGCACTGCCCTGAATGGATGCCACCCTGCAACAGCTCTTCACTCCAGGCATCCCTCCCTGCTCTTCTCTGTGGGACCTCACCACCACTCCCCTCCCCTCCTCTGAGTCACTACCTCTGTTTCTGAGGCACATTAGGGGATGACAATGTTACTCATGACTTTCATACTCTTGGATCTTGGGCTGGAGGTGAATTACTGCTATCACCCTGATCGCCAGCTTGCGAAGGGCTGGCGGGAGGAGAAGGGGCACAGAGGACAGCCCTTCTGGCATAGCTGTGTGGGCTCCCTTCCCAGAAGATTGACCCTGTTACAAGCAGAAAGGCACATTTATTCATAGTTGTCACAGATTATCCCTGGAAAGCCATAATATTGGTATTGAAAATATCATTTATCACCACAGAACATGAGATGGCTACTGTTATGTGCTTTATCTGCCTTAAAAAGCTGCTCACCTCCATTTGTCAAGGTTTATAAGCTAATGATGCTGTTGTTGGCCCTTTCTGGTGCTTTGCTGTGTGTCCGTCGCATGACTTGTGTAAAGGCAGCTACACGGCCCAGGAAGAGCATGCAAAAGGACAAGGCCCATGGAGCCCAAAAGTCATGCATCCATGTGACTCAGGAAGATGCCTGAGTCTGGATGTGTTTTAGTATGACATGTTCCATGCCTTGCTTGTTATGTGCATTTTATTATTTGAGGCTTCTGTGGACAAGGGCAGTGAGCAGGGCCATTGCACCAGTTTGAGGGGAGCTGATAAACTCCATGGTGTCCATCAGGTCTGAGAATGTGTTTATTGCCAGCATGAAGCAGGGATCAGACAGAGAGGGACTGGGAGGTTTGGGAGAGGAAGGGAAAACCCTTCCTTTACCCAAAAGCCCTTTACCCAACTGGTAAATTCACAGTCAGGTGTGTGGTAAACTTTTGATCCTTACTGGTGTCTTCCTTAACTTCCTGATATATGAGTGAGCCAGTGTCAAGAACGTGTTGTGGGATTTTTTACCCCTGAAAGAAAATGTATGAGGACATTCCTTTCTCACTAAACAGGCAAAAGGGACAATAAGTTCTATCTTCTTTTAGTACAGTCTAGGCTAGACAAAACTGCTATGGATATTTTATTGATTGCCTTACCAAGACACTGAGTTTATTATAATGATAATAACAATAATAAGAAATAGTTTTATTGTTGCTGGGCATTTTATCCATCTTTTCAGCAAGCTCTTACTTACATCGACATAATAACAGGACTTTGGCTCTTTTTAAAGCTCTCTTCTATTAATTATTTGGACTCTGAGCCCTAGTTTCAGAGCATTTCAGAAGGAACCATGCATACCAAACAGGGCCAAACAAAAAGGAAATGCTGTTTCTTCGTACAGAATTTGTGATTAAAGACGTTATGAGACTGAGCTGGGACAAAGCTCTAGGAGCCCACTACTTGTGCTCAGTCGGGCCTTGGCAGTCTTTGGCCTTGGGCAATTCATTTAACCTCTGGCCCCTCTAAAGAGATAACATAACACCTCACTTCCTTCACATTTTGTACTTAGTGTGAGCCCATTACTTAGTTTCCTTAAAATACATTGTAGATGAAAAATGCAGTTGACAGCCAAGGCCAAATTCTCTTCTCATTTACACCAGGCCAGCCACTATTAAAGTGAATTGAAGGTGAGCCAGGGAAACCCAGAGGAAGATCTTGCTGTAGGTGTAAAAGAACCGTGACTGCCCTGTCTGTGAAGAGCTCATTGAGGAAGTTCCTTGAGGAAGCTCCTCCAGTGAGCTCTCTGGCACAGGAGCCCATGCTTATTTTATTTTGTTGCTGCTTTGTTTCCTAATTGGCTACTGAGGACTCAGTACTGCTGTTGCTGAAGGTGAGGAACTTTGGTGTGAGTTGGTTGGGTGATTTTCAGACAGAGATCTCCTCAGGTTCTGCAGTGCAGCAGGCATCACCCTGGGGCAGGCAATGAAAAAATGACTTGTGTCTAACCCAAACTCTGTGCATTAACCAGCACCAGCATGCAGAAACAAGCCCCAGGGAAGCCCTGTGAGGCTGGGGTCACCTGAGCTGGCTGCTGTAGTAATCATCTGGTAACGATAAGAATTGAGGCTCAGGTAGGCAGGTGTGATGGCCAGGGTCATCCTCACAAGAGAGATAAAAATGGGAGACTCTCTGTCAGCAGGGTGACAAGGCTTTACTATTGAGGATATCCTCCCACTGGTTTTGGGAAAGGTGGCATAGGATCATGCAGGGTGAGAGGAAAAAGCCCCCTGCCCCAGCCAGCTAGATTGCTCTGCAGGGACCCATCAGGAGCACACAACCAGGCCCCACCTCTGCTCCTGGGGTATTTTGGTTATAGTGAAAGGCTCAAGAGATAAAGAGAGGAAAAGCTTGTTCTATGCTAAATTGTAATTTGAATTGTGAAATTCTTCTAATAAATTGCATCTCAGGGAGGGGCTTCATCCGACCAGCATTTGGATGAGTGTGATACTGAATGAAATGGCATCAAATAACAAACTGCATCTGAGTGTAGGTTAGACTGAACCAGCATTATTTCATGGCAGCACATATCCACAGTTTATTGAAGTTGGAAGGGTGGGGCCCAGATGTTTTATGCTGCTCAAGCACCTGGATTCTTTGACGTCCTTTACTCCCACTCCAAATGCAGCCTGATGCTTCCTGTAACATCTTTCTTAATTGCAAGCAAGAGTTTGAAACTCACACATGATCAAAGGCTGCATTTTGACAGTTCAGGTGCAATTAAATTTGAGAATCAAGTAGTGTGCATGCAGTTTATTATTAAATCTATGTTGAAATGCTCGCACAAAAGTAGGGCCATGACGCCTTCTTGCAGATCAAGTACTTAGATATCTAAATGGGTGCACTTGCAGACAGAAAATTGTGCTTAAGTCATTGGAGGCTTGTGCAAAGCCCATCTAACACTGAATAGCCAGCTACTCCTATAACAATGTTTTTTTGTTGAACACATAGGTCTCTCAACTTGTTAAAAGGGAGCCAGGGGCAAGCATTCAACAAAAAAATGTCTTTAATCATGGACCAGATATAAGGGAGCCAGACAGCTGCTGGCTTTAAAGCTGTTATAAATCAAGAACATTTGTAGTATCCTTGGTATTTACACTCAAAGGCTTCTCTTAGAGCAAATATCTGCCTGAGCATGGAAAAGCCAGATCACATTTGTCTTTGAAATCTGTGCTCTGGTGAATTAAAACCATAAATGTATAATCCACTTTTTAAAAAAAGAAACAAGTAGAGGAACTTAAATTAAGCAAAATGGCCAGTGGGATCCAGACAGCATGAATACCAGAAACCCTCTGAAATGTTTGTTAAGGTAGAGGAGAAAACTTGTTCTTTAATTACGTCAACTCCTGGAAAAAGCACTTTCAGCTTCTGTTCTTCTTTTGTAAGGGATCTTTAAACACACTCAACTACAAGAGAGAATTGATGAAAACTTCATGAATCCAGGTTACTATTTCTATGGGGTTTATACGACATGCTTGGACACTGGAGTGACAGATAAAGTTCCTGCTGGAAGAAATGTGTCAACTGCTCCATGGCTGTCCTGTCCAGTGTTGTTCCTCCTTTGTCTCTCATCAGAAAATACGTAATACTTTGTATTCTTTTGTGAAAGTAATGAAAATATTTTCTCTTTTGCTGCCACTTCTTTTCCTGCTGGATCGATGGATGTTACAGACACTACTGATGTGCTGTCTGAGGCTAAAGCTCAATAACAAGCTTAAATCAGATTTAAGGAAATGAGTCAATAAGCAGAACAGGAAGGAAACACCTATTTAAGCCTAGAAAACCACACAGCATGGTGTAGTACAGGGGTTTAATACCTTTGTACTGTGAAACTGGGGACATGAACTCTCAGGTGTCATGTCTGTGATGGGCAGTGTTCCTATCTGTCTCAAGCCAAAACACGGTCATTACAAAAAGATCAAACTGTCACAAGACAATTGCTCTTAATGAACTAACATGAATATTAAAACATGGTGGAAAGAGAGCACGGTGAAAACTGTCCTGAAGGGCTGGAGGAGACAAGCAAAGGGAAGATGAAATCAGTACCAAAAGAGTGAAATGCCAATCCTACGCGAGGATCACACGCCTAGAGGAATATGGGGAATGAAAAAGGATATGGGGAATGCAAAAGGAATATGGGGAATGCGAAATTTCCCTGTGCTAGAAATTTCCATCTTAAGGTAACAAAAGGGGATGGTGTGTTCTGGAAGGTTGTAGATACAAATTCCTGCTTAGCCCATTGCCTGAGCAGTGTGGTATGGGGTGGCTGAAATCCTACAACCTGGGCACCATGAGCAATGTGTTTGTCAACATTACTGCAGAGGGTGAGGGGGCAGGGGAAACAAGTCAAATTAACAACTGCCAAAATAGTAGAGCCAAAAAAGGTATACTTTCCCCTGTGTGTCAGAAGCTGACACTGTGCCAGGCTCTGTCAGGATGTGAAGGGAAACGTGTTCAGAGGTTGCCAAGTCACCAAACAGGTCTTTATTTCCTGCTCTTAGTATTTTGCCACATTTATATTTGGTCAAGAGCAAGGGGACAGTGATAAGGATAGACCCATTATTTTGTCAAGCGAGGAGGAAGACAAGACTGCTAGAAACATCTGTTAATTTGGATCTGGGGCTTTGAGGCCACTTCATCCTCTCATTGTCCCAGAACCAGCCATGGGAGCTGAAGGAAACCTCATTACCCCATTCAAGCATTCAAGCCCCCTCGACCCCTTCCATACACGTCTCAAAGAAAGTTTAGAAGACTATAAAAAACCTTTTGAATGCACCAGAATGTAGCTTTTCTTCTGGCTGGTTTGCATATTGTGAAACTGGAGCACTGAAAAGTTGATTTTCAGAGTTTCTTAGTGCTCAACACCTGCATGAAATGTCAGCATTTCAGAAGCACTACGGGTGCTCAGGAGGAACCAAGGACGACTGCTCTTTCTCATAACTTTGAACAGCAGCCACTTCTTTGCTAAATTTGCTAGCATGCAAATGCTGGTGAAAGTCAGCACTGAAGTTGACTAAAGCAGAGTTCTCAACCTGTTCTCTCAGCACTAGATAGCACCTGTTGTTATCACTGTGGTTTTACCCTCCCTAATGACTAATGCACTAGGAATAAATCAGCGACATGCAAACCGGCACGCTTTTCAGCAAGCACAATGGCCCATGAAATTTGTATAATTTTTCTCCTTCTCCCCATCTTGCCCACTTAACAGCATTCCTCTTTCCCTAGGAAACCAATCATTAATGGGAAGAGTCATTTAAGGTACTAGCAAATGGCTCAAAAAAAGCATTATGGACAGAGATGTCTCAAAAGGCCAGTTTCTGGCACTGCGCCACTTGGACAATGGGCTGAGCAGGAGTTTGTATTTAAAGGCTTGGTGAATAGGAGACCCGGTTGGTCAGATCCGGATTTTGTTTCATGGCATCTCTGGGCAGGGAAGAAGCAATGTTTCTGTGATCCATGATCATGCCAGGATTATCCCAGGTGTAAATAAAGAGCATCATTGAAATGGAGTCAGTGGCAGGGAATTTCATCTGACATATCTGGTTAATATTTTAGAACTGGTGACCCAAAGTCAAGAATACAAACTGCTATGTATTTATTGCATAAACATATATAAGTTTTCGATAGCTACAATACAGGGTGTACTCCTGCTGTTGTTTTGACAGTGTTAGCTCAGTGAAACCACTAATTAAGCTTGTAATGCTGAAAATACTACAGCCATATGTGTAACTGCCGTGTGTACTTCATAAATGAGATGATGCCACCATAAACTGTGAAAATAATGCAGCTGTATAAAATTAGAGTGATGAATGTGCATTGGCATGCAGTTCTACTGTGCAAGCCAATGCCAGTACCAAACGGTTCCCTCAAAACCGCGTGCGTTTAAACACGCTTTATAGGGCAACAATTGCTTACTCTGCACTTGGTTTTCGTATGGAATAAAATGCTGGTATTTTTTTTCCCTTCCATCCAAATTTTTCTACTCTGGTGACATTTCTGTTATGATGGACACCTCCAAGGTAGGTGAGCTTTGGTTCAGTTTTGCAGAAAACCACCCATTCTGGTCTACGACCAGTTGCTGTTGTCCGGGAGCTCATAGGAGGAGGGAAGGTGAGAAATGAGATGAAGAAAAGCATGACAATGGGAGGGGTTTTTTTTTCTTTGCTGCGTTGCCCTTCTAAGGACAGAGAAAATCCTCAGCATAGCAGGTTGTCACCATCTCAGGTTATCTGCATGCAGCTCCTGAAATTAAGGACAAGCTAGAACAAGTGACAAACAAAGACCTCGCTGTTAAGAGTTGAAAGTGGAAAGACAAGGAACATGATTACCGTCAAATGACACCCAAGAGGCAGAGGATCGGGAAAGAATCCTGATGACTCACAGAGGAGGGAAAGGATGAGGAAGCAAAGACTCTGATTGCTATCAGCTCCTGGAGGGAACATCCCAGCTACATCCTAGGCTATCACATGGTGCCCCTAGGGAAGAGGCCGGGAGAGATGAGGGCTGGTTAGTGAGTGAAACGTTTCTTCTCTGTGGTCATGGGGAAATCTGGCCAGACGTTATCTGAAGAAGACAATGGTGATGAGAGCAGATGAAAAGAGGTTTGAGGTTGTGGGTTTTTAAAATAAAATCATCTGCAGCTGCTACAGTATTGCAACATAAAGATGAAGGTTTAGAAGCAATTAAATCTCTGGCCAGTGTGACTACACTGCTGGATGTTTCCTGAAAGAGGCACAGTCCGGATAAGAGCAGTTAAGCCATCAGCAGATAAACATAGATTTGTCAGCTTCCACATCCAGAGCAATCGCTGCAGGCGAGGGTGCATCACTGGGGGGTGACTGCCACTGTTTATCGATCCTGATAAGCATACAGAAACCTCTGTGGACAACTAGCAGCCATGGCTCTTATCACCAGGACCATAAACTGAGACTCTCTCTGATACTGCTCAACAAAAAACCCCCAAACCCCTGCATCCCAGAAGTGATTATCAGCCTGTGAGAGATCTGTAGAAGATACTGGTGAGTCCATACCCAGAGCCCTATGCCAAGGCATACTCATCTTGCCTAAGCTTATAGGTGGCTGAATTAAATGAAGTGGTTCACTCAGCAGAGAAAGATGGTATCTCACAGACAATCAGAGTAACCTTGCTCTTTGAATAGTCACTATTTTAAAGTTCAATTTTCATGCTGTGGCAACTCCCTTGTGGCCCCCGCCCCCCCAATGCCTTAAAATGGCATCCACAAGACCCAACCCAAGGCTGTGATGGTGCTTCAGCTGCAGACATGACTACACAGCATCAGCTCCAAAGAGAGGTTTGTCAGGCTGCCATCAGCATTATTTTGTTATATGGGATGTCTGGACAGGTAGGACTCTGGCATTAGGCTCTGGCAAGCAGCAACCTGCAACTACAGCTCTTTTCAGAGCTCAGAAATAATTCAATGTGAGGCAAGGATTGGCTGCACTGGAAGCAGCAGGAGCAAGAGACCACAGGTGGGCTCCATCGTCATCTCAGATTTGTAGCTTGGTCCTCCTTATCCACTTGAGCACTTCCTCCAAAGTCACCTGGCAATCTCATGGAGCCAATATCACAAGGCAGAAAAGCTTTTCTCATAAATCAAAGGATAGAATAAGCTGGCTGTGGCTGGATCTGGCTGGAGCAGGATGCTGTTATTTGTAACACGTCAAGGATGAGAAAGGTGGTTATAAGACTTCAGGCTGAAGAATGTACTTCATAGCAGCAGGAAAATTATGGGGCATGAAGTGAAAATTATAAAATTCTTACATTGAGAACTATTCTGCCTGATCTGACTTTGATAAAGCCACAGTGAACAAGACTGAATCTACGCGGGCCAACGACTCTCCCACGGAGAGTAGCCCAATTTGCTTAAGACAGCTATGATGAGTAGGAAAGGTAACATTCCAAGCAGGGGAAGGATTTTGTGAAGCTGGTTTCTCTCTCATGATTCTGCTCAGGCATTTGCCTAAAAGATGCTGATCCTGAGTTCAGAGCCTGCAGACCTCTGGATTTTTCCATTCCTGCTGTAGTAGAGTAGAAAATCTGTCTTCTCTCATCTGTTGCTAGCAACATGGGTGTAAAAATGCATTCAGAGAAAGCAAAACCCTTCTGACTTGAAGCTATAATTGAGCTCTGTCACACATAGGTGAATACTACTTTGGAAAGCTCTGCCAATAAAAATGTTTTCTTCATGCTCATTTGCCACATTTTGCTTTAGGCACCAGCATCACAGAATTATAAGATCCAAAGTCTGCAGATTTTAGCCAAACTTATAGTAGTTCTTTAGCAATGAATTCCCTTGCATGTTCTGACTGCAACAGTTATAACTAACCCAGTAATATCCTTATTCAGTAGAAAGTTCGGGCACATGTGATCTAAGCATGGTGGTGTGTTGCTGTTACTTCTTGCACAGATTACCTTTTCCTATGTTGATCTATGTCCTCTTAGCTGCGTTCCTTTTCTTAAGACAGTGGCAAGCAGCTGGGGAGGAACTTCCAGAAGAGGGTAGTTCTATTTCTACCATTTGAGCATTAGAAATGGTTTGAAGTCAAAGGCTTTTCTTTGGTAAAAGTCGGAAAGATTATGATGAAAGGAAATATTAGCAGAAAAAAGAATAAGGTAAAAGAGCCTTGGAGGTCTGCAAAGTATTGTAGAGCTATGTTAGATTTTAAAAGAAGACTGAAATAGAGAAATTAGTAGAAAATTAAGCAATGGAGGAGAAAGACTTGCAGATGAGGTGAAAACAGCAGCACAATATTTAAAGAGAGACAGGAAGAGAACAACCCGTGGGAAGAACTAAAACCAGAAATGATTGGAAGCGAATTAAAATGTTTGAGGAGGAGCATGAAGAAAGCCATGTAATATTATGACTAGCAAAATGTATTTTATTTATTCATGTTTCTTCTGGGTTATTTTTTGTTGGCAGCTGCTGAGGGTCCCATTGCTGCACATTCCCCTCCCTCCACGGAGAGCAGCCAAATACTTCTCTTTGAGGGTGATGGATGTGCAAAACAGTTTTGAACGCTTCAACTTTAAACAAAGCACTCTCCAAACCCCCCTTCTGCCTTGGGCAGCTTCCCCTCAAGCCTCCCTGGTGGAAGCCTGGCAGCTTTGTAGGCTCCTGTGAGCTCCTCTTGCAGGTTGGTCATTATTAATGCTGAAATATCAATCCTGGAATGAAATAAGTGAGAATCAGTCCTTGCAAAAACGAGAGATGAAACCCACTCTCTCCTTGCATGCGCAGTTCTCACTCATTTGCAAATAGGTGGATGGGGGTGTCAGCTCTGGCAGAGGGAGAACAACTTCTTTATGGGACCCTCCAAACCCTGCTGTAGTCAATGGAAACTCCACCACTTACTTTAATAGGGCCTGATGTGGCCCTGCAGGGCTCACCCCCCGAGACTCACACCCATCCCTACCCACTGGCCTCTTCAGAGAATCTGAACTGCTGAGTGATTTAATCAGTGGGAAAATTGTGAAGTTGAGAAACAGCCTTTGGTCCTTTTAATTCTTCCCCTGATTAAGAGGAGGCCTTTTCCAAGCCTAAAAAAAGTGTTTAAAAGAAGATCCTTTCTCACAGGTAATTGTTATCAATCCAAACAGTGACACAGTAAATTTTTCAAAAGCTTGCTAGTGATTTAAGGGTGTAAGTCCCATTTGACTTCAGAAATGAGACTTAGGCAGGCTTTTGCCCTTCAGCCACATCTCTAAGGAGGTCTGTGCTCCTTTAAGGAAGATGTGAAAATGGGGTTATAAACAATTCTTTTTTGTGTAAAAGCTGACATGTCACAGGACTGACACTTGACATATGGATCTAGGCAAAGCTTACAGACCACAGGTCTGAACCAGTAACCTCTGTGCTTACCTTTTGGTAGCAATCTTAAATGAGATACAAGTGGTACTGTGCTAGAAAACATGAGCATACTTGACTGGAGCTCTAGGAGAGTATTAGTGAGGTGAATCTGTGAACTTAATTATAAGCTTATTCTCTTACACCATAATCAGGTTGTTTGGAAAAACACTGAGTGAAGCTGTGAAAAAGAGTGTTTTAAAGCTCTCCCACGACTGTGGTAGAATCAATGTGGCTCTGCCATGTTGGTGGAGGCCACAGTGATAGGACCCCTACTAGTGAGGGCACCTTCACTGCAGCCACAGTAGTCTTCTTGCTGGTAAGATCTGAAATACTCTCAGACTCTGCTTGTGTTCAGCAGGGCAGAAGGCAGAAAGCCCGTAAGGCTGTAATCTG
This sequence comes from Pitta sordida, assembly GCA_013390025.1. Taxonomy (NCBI): domain Eukaryota; kingdom Metazoa; phylum Chordata; class Aves; order Passeriformes; family Pittidae; genus Pitta; species Pitta sordida. Next base: position 65,591 of record WEKX01026508.1, on the reverse strand, counting down.
CCAGACTCTGGACATGGTGACATAGGTTTGAATATCCCTGGCTTGGCAGGTCTGTCCTGAAGACATTTGCTTGAAAGAATACGTTTCAAATTAGACACTGCTGAAATTCCACAAGCTCCTTCCAGGGGTGCAAGGACTGCAGGATGAGGTCCTGAAAGAAAGGCTGTGAAGGATAGCCTCAACCAGAGCAGTTTGATCAGGCACCTCTGGCAGGGATAGTGTTGTTTTTGATGTCCTTCTTGGCTACCAGTCATGTCATCCCGTCTGTGAGGCACAGAGAGGATGCTCTCATTTTCAGAAGTCCCAATAAAAAACCTGTATTTACTTCATATATTCATGTACTTAACTAGCCATACTGTCTATGCCAGGAAATCTCTGGGATTTCCTAAAGAGCTTTGTTACCTAATTCACTGTAAATGGTGGGGAATCTGCAGCTGTAGTGTTAATTATAAATGATGTCATTTTCAGGAAGTGTCAGGATAGAGTGCAGTCACTGCCATGCTAGCACTCAACACTATGTGAATAGTTACTCAGCTGAAGATGTTCCAGTGCTTCTCCTTGAAGGTGATACCTGACAAGATCAGCCAGTGGTTTGCAAACATGTAGTGTAAACAAGTCAAGCAAACAAGTCTGCATAAACAGAGAGACTTACCTCACTTTATTTTCTCTGCTAAAGAGCACGATGATGATGATGAGATCTGTCTTGATGATTGCTAGATTTTCAGTTTTGGACATGGGCTGGGCGCTCTTCCTGTGGTAACCATAGGGTTTATAACACCAATCATGGGGTGTAAAGCAACCTGAACCTCGTGGCTGTTTGGTACTTACGGTCCCAATGGTCCAAATGAACTATATTTAGAGTGTTTACACAGTGCGCTTTCATCGTCTCAAGGTCTGTAATGTGGACTGTGGACTCTTACTATCCTAAGGATAATACATATATGTGCTAGAGAAAATAACCTTTCTCTTACTCAGTTTGCTTTAATTAATGTCGAGGTTGAGTTGCACTTCTTTTTTTTTTTAATATTCTGTAATTTGTTGAAATCTTAAGCTTTTGGTTAATATTTTCTGTGCCAGATGAATACCTCAGTCTGATTCTGGAGGAATGTCGCTGGCTGTTCAGCTCTTTCAATGAAGTTTTTTCCCACAACTGCTTGTTGTTAAAGACATAATCCCATTACATGCACAAAAATAGATTTTCCATGTAATGTTATCACTGCCTAGCCATAGTTCCCCTTCCAGAGTGCAGTAGCCAAGAAAAGTGCTACAACTCAACTCTGGCTCCTGTGAAAAACACCTAGATTCAGCTAAGTTATAAACTCTTGGAAAATCAGAATTTACACACACCTGGAACAGGTTTCTAAGTTTGGCTGCCAGTCTCTTTGATGTTTCGTGCATGGAGACCATGCTCTGGTCTATGGCTGCAGGGACTGAGCCAGAGGTTTCTGGTAATGCTGTTCTTGGTGCCTCCTGGCACATCCATGGAGACCTGTGCTCTGTGTCAAGGTGCTCTCCTGACCTCAGGCAACGGGGTAGAAGGTACTGGCCTTTATTTGTGGGGTTGGGATAAACAGGTGGGCTAAAACAGACTAAAGAGAAAGACTGGAACTGAGGATTTGGAGTGGAGAAGATATGTAGATACATGGGCCTTAGTTCAAGACGCCCAGTCTGGGACTTGGGGTGGGAAATTGAGGCTGGAAACTGCTGCAATGAAATGTGGGCAACAGCTGGGCAAGGAAAACTGGGGAGATTGTGCTGAAGAATTGAAAGTGACTTATCAGGATTGGAGACCTGGGATGAGGGAACAGGGAACCTGGGACCTACAGCTTGGGTGGGGGGGATCTGACAGTGGGGAGGTAATAGAGAAGATTGACAATGGGAAGCAGAGTGATGAGGTTGTGCTGCCGAGATCCCATGCAACTGAAGGGGAGCCCAGAATGCTATGAAAAGCACATGCACTCACAGATTCACAGAATTTTCTGAGTTGGAAGGGACCCACAAGGATCATCAAGTCCAACTCTTAAACAGCACCACTGCCTCCCTGGCGGGAATCGAACACCCAGTCTCCTGCGTGGTAGACAAGGACACTCCGTGTGTGATTACGTCAGGAGGGACTTGCACAGTCAGCCTTAATTTGGATGTTTTCTAATTTTGAATGCTTACATTTGCAACTTCAGTTTTCTCTTTAATGGAGCTTTTTGTCAATGATAGGGCTACCTGTAGTTACTCTGTAGCGAGCTGGTGCCAAAGGGCTATCATGATGCTCCAGTATGCAAGTCCTGAACAGTGTTGCACTTAGTACATGATGATGAAATATATCCGTGTCAATTACTTGTAGTGCTGTTTGTATATGAGGACTGTAATTCTCTTAAACCTTGTCTAGTTCAGAGCAGAACAAATTAACATAGATGACTGAGGGGCTGTCTAACTAATGGACTTTCAATATAGTTAATGCCAAGCAACAAATTCAATGTTGCTTTAGATAATGGAAGAGTTTGGGTTTTTTAAATAATGTTTTGGTAGCTGAAATTCACTGATGCAAGAGTATTTTTCACATAGATGTTTTATCTTTTGTTCAATTTACAGCAAACTATTAATTTTTGAGAAGATACAGGCATGACTTGGTACATTTAAAAGCAAAGATTTGATTCATATCAATGTATTTTTCTAAATATTGCCTTTTGATGGGATAAAGGGAGATAAAAGTGCAGCTCTGGAGATAATTACAAAAGATTATAAACACTTTCTCCCCCTCTCTTTCATTTCATGACAGCTGCAGGAGCAAAGACAATATCCAGCACAGAGTAACCACTGCGGTAGCACCCTTTGTGTGTTTATCCTGCTCTCTGCACTGGCAGTAAACCTTCCAAATCCAGCAGGAGACCGCTCTGCGTGCCCATCTGTTGCCAACCTTGCTTTGAGCATGGAGTTGGACAGGAGGATCTCCAGAGGTCCCCTCCCACTTCAGCCATGCTGTGCCAAGATGGGCCACTGCCCGAGGTGACAGGTTGGCATATCTCAGGCACATCTGCACAGGCTGCCCAGGGGCTGGTGGAGATGCAGTGTCACAGGTGGGACTGTGGTTGGTGGGATACAGGGTTTGTGGCTCCTCCAAGGTGTCTCACTGAGACTAGTCTGGGCCACCTTTTTGAGGGAAGCAAAGGGATATGTTGGCAGACTATGGTGCTCTCCAGAACTAGGAGCTTCAGAGCTGTTTGCACTGCCTATCTGTGGGCACAAACTTCAATAAAGGAAGCCTTTTCCCCCAGTTTTATCTGTGGAAGGAGATTAGCCCAGGCAGACGGTGACTCAGAGTATGGATTTCTGCTCTGAATCACCTCCAGGGACATCTCCCCTTCGGGTGTAAAGGCAGTCAGCTGACACTGAAGGAGAAACTTCCCTACATTTCGTACTTAGAGATGTCAATACAGGCTGAAAGAACTGGAAAAGAGAAGGCTTCAGGGTGACACAACTGTGGCCTTCTCATATCTGAAGGGAGCCTACAAGAAAGGTGAAGAGACACTTTTCACAAGAGCATGCAGTGCAGGACACAGGTAAATGGGTTCAAGTTGAAAGACAGTAGGTTTAGATCAGACATTAGAAGGAAGTTCTTTCCTGTGAGAGTGGTGAGACACTGGAACAGGCTGTCCAGAGAGGTCATGGATGCCCCATCCCTAGACATGTTCAAGACCAGGTTGGATGGAGCTTTGAGCAATCTGGTCTAGTGAAAGGTGTCTTTGCCCACAACAGGGGGTTGGACCTACATGACCTTTAAGGTTCCTTCTAACCCAGCCATGATATGGTTCTATGATTAAATCTTAAGGTTATAGTTAATAGGTAAGCATTTAAAACTATCATTATCAAGAGAAAATGATTGGTCCAATTTCTGTACCCAACCCAAGGACAAAATGTGGTCTGCATGACATACAGGTGAATAGAGAATTTGCTGCTCTCCTATGGGTAAGCACATTGATCATCTTCCCCTGCCTGAAGCCTTTAATGTTAGCATAGTGGCAAAGGCTCTCCTCCTAACTAGAGGGTGGATTTTTTGTTTGGTGAGGCTTTTTGCTGTGGATTTTGGTTTGTTTTGTTGTTTGTTTGTTGGTTTTTTTTTTTTAAGAGAGACAGACTGGGGATTTGAAGTACGTAATTTATGAAACAGAGTTCCCACAAATATGCGTCCTTTTTACGTGTCCATTTTCTGGTTAGTGACCTGTAAAAATACTCTGCTGAATGTTTTAAAGCATGCAATAAAACAGAGTTTTATAGAAGAGAACAAGGGAATGTGTATGAGCCTGTCAGATTTCAATGAACCAAAATGTTAATCATAATTTTATTACAGGGTATCAATATGAGAAGTAACAATTACCTGTGATCAGTGGGGCTTGAACCTCTTTCCACCAACAGATGCTTTTTTAGTTGATATGGGCTGTACTTTTGTTTCAGTTTAAGGCAACAGCCTTCTGCAAAGGTTTCATGCAAGGTGTGACGTTCAGTAACAATTTTAACGGTTAATGTAATTTTTCCTCCTTAGTCCTAGAGGTCTGAGACTATAGAAATCTTGATTTTTTTGCACTGAAATATGTTACGTGAGTAAAGGGGATTATGAACATTGGTTAGGTACTGCCATCTCACTAACTGCTGGACTGAATGGCAAAGTGCTAGGCTCTCCCAGTCTCTTTCTTGGGAAGGGTTTGAAGAAGTTTCTTCCTCTGCCCCATTACTGATTTGAAAAAGAAAAAAAAATTAGGGACACATTGTCTCTGATTACTCCTCTGCCAGCTTGGCCAACAATTTCAGAAGCAGCTGAAAGAGAAGAGGAACGCAGGAAGATACACAGACATTGTGATGATACAACTTTGTTTCTCTAGGAAACTGGGCTAAAAAGATTGCCTAGGCCTCTTAGTAACAGGATAAACCTTGGGAATATGATTTAAGTCTCCAGACTTAAAGCTGACTCAGAAATTAAAAGGAATGGATCCCCCATGTGCTGATTATTTTTAAAATGCTCACAAGATCCCATTTGATTTTATGACTTGCTGTTGGAATTGAANAGTGTAGTAGAGGTCCCTTGGGTGATCATAATGGAGAAACCATGAGTTAGTTACCTTTGTTACGGTGTCCCAGTGCTACCACAGCACTTGTAGGGATTGCTTGTACGTATGGGGGTTCCCACCTCCCCAGTATCAGCAGTGCTCCAGTGAATTTGTTTGACAGCAACTTGCTCTCATTGACTGTTACATATGATATGTTTATAAAAATTGTTAGAAATATCCAGATGGGGGAAAAAAGTTCCCCTTATCCAACCAGACTGGTGAGAGAATAGCAAAGGGCAGAAGAGCAGAGCTGCCTTTGCATGGCAGAGCACAGGGCTGTCCTCCCTCTGTTCTTCCACACCTCTGGCACTGGATGAGCCCTTTTGAGCCTTTTTTATCGGGTAGAAACTGTAAAGGGCAGTGCCAAACGATTTGCTGTCTTTTGCAAATCCATGTCCTAGTGAAAAGTTTTATTGAAATAAACCATGTGGAGCAACCTGCAGCCGAAATCTATTTATCTTTCTTTTTTTTTCTTTTCCCAAGCCTATTGCTGGGAACTTTTCAAGATTTCTTCCCCAGAGACTTACGGACTCTTATAACAGGTGCAGCCTGAGGGATGATGGCGGTAATCCATAGATTCTCTCGGGAGTAATTACTCTTATTTTCCAGCTTCCCTTGTCTGCTGCATCTCTCTGCACGTCTGCCAGGAGTTGTGTGCCTACGTTAACTTTAATCCATTCAGTAGAGGGAGTCAGATGCTAAAATCTGAGATAGCCCCTCTTGATTAGGGCCTTGTATTTGTATGCAGGATCCAAAACACCTGCTTTATTCTTGGCTGTCTGCTTAACCCGGATGGGGGTATATGGGGTGTCTTGGTCTCTTCTGAGCTGGCTAAACTCTGCTGTAATGATACAGCCACAGCAGCAACAACAGCAATATAATTAAGAGCCACCATGCCAATGCTCTTCAATGCTCCCTTGAAGGATCCATCTCAGCTAGTGGGTGATCTTTCTCTACATCTGTGTAGTCCCCCAGCCTCTGTGGTGGACATAATTTGCAGCAGCGCTGGCTGGTGCGTACTTGGAGCGACAGTTCAGTTCAGTGTTCCTCCGTGGAGATCTGGTACCATAGCACTGCTTGTAAGCATCAGCTGCCACTTGTTTCCTAAGGAAGAAAAGAGGAACTGATCTAGGGAAGGGTAGGGACCCGGCACACAGAAACACTTAAATCACTGTGCCTCCCAAACTTGGTATGTCTCTTCAAAAACAGAATGTTACACAAAAATGTGACATGAATTTGGGATAAAGATCTTCTTAAACTGTAAAAACAACCACGCAGCCCCCCTCCCCAGGATCCCAAAGCTTTTTATGAACAAAATCCGGAGAAACTCGAGTGTCCAGGGTGGGAAGGTGTCGGTCACTGGCAGGTACTGTGCATCATGGCCCATCCCTGAGAGCAGAGGGAAGGATGGCAGGAGGCCCCTGTCCCCCTGCCAGCTAAGGGACACCTCACAAGAGGCAATTTGGATGTTTGTTCTTCAGCTTACTCAGCTGGGGGGTGGTGGGGGAAGGGGAGAGCAGTGAAATCGTTCACACAGTCCTGGCTGATTGCAGAGAAGTGAAAGTCAGCTGCATGTATCAAAATTATGTCTGTGGTGTAGAACACATCATGAGAAGTCGGGGATGGTAGTGACTAATACTTTGGAGGCAGATATGAAGAAGCAATCAGTCTCAAACTGGTGGCTAAAGTTTGCCCTATTTGACTTCTCCTGTGTTATCTCATTTATTTCATTAGGAAGTTTTGAACCAAGAAACACTGTGGCATGCAAAAGTCTGCTTCAAACGTTCATTCTGAGAATGGTAATTGAGTTTTAAATATTTATGGCGGAACCTGGAGTTGTACTAGTGAATGCATTATGGACTCTCCCCAGTGGTGAGCCTGGCTTGCTAAAGACCTTGCTCTGCACATAGCCCCACTACAGTGAAGAGGGGAGAAAGGAAGGGGAGGAAACCAAGTAGACTTTCGTGAAAATGATGTATTTAGCTGATTATAGAGGACTTACTCGTCCACAGGCATTGCTTTCAGTTTGGAGCAATAGAAACTGGCGAGGAGAGGACTCTTCTAACCAAACCTGGCATCTATGTATAAAATCTAAAGATCTGCATTCACACCACTTTAACTGTTTGCTACGAAACAACAGTGGCCTGCAAAAACATGAGTCAATGGGCGGTGAAAGACTCTTGCCTACTCTTGCCATTTGTAACTCTTGCTGCCTGCCATTACTGATCCCAGATGAGACATAAGGAGGTACATATGCATTTTTTTTCTTTTACTGCTGATGGAAATAAGATTGTTTTCTCTGCAGGCAGCAGAGAAACTAATCCGTGGTCCCGTGCTCTGTAGTAGGCAGAGGCTTTGGTGCAATGGATAAAAAGGAGGCCTTATTCCTTAGCCCAGCCTGGGGTCTGCTGTTGGAAGATAACATGCCACATGTACCTATTTAATGTGCACCAGTAATACAGCTCCAAGCCTTCAGCTGAGACTAATGGTCGTCTAGGAATCACTTGAGACAGAGAATCTGCCTTGCAGGCGTCTAAGAGGGGCAGCTTTGGTGCATGTGCGGCAACAGGCGCTGCTGTGCCAGCCCTCGGGGAAAGCGCTGGGGTGCACTCCTCCCTCACCCTGGGCCAGGTGGCAGAACAAGTCGCAGCTTAAAACCGCAGAGCCCTTCACCAGCATTGTGGGTACCCCACCGAGCACCGCATCTTCCCTGTCCCACTGGCGGGGCCGGGTCGTACGGTGCAGGGCACAGAGTGCCCGCGGCTGCCGCTGCCCTCGCTGCTGCGAGTCCGCCTCCCCCGCCCGGGCCGCCGCCGGGGGTCCCGCG